>CAIGRF010004646.1:0-28577 GCA_903798235.1 Fraxinus ornus | reverse complement strand
TGAGCTAGTTATACGTAGTTGATCCATTGATTCGATACTTTGATCAGGTCATTGATTTGATAATTATGCAAAAAATACTTATAACAAAATTGGAAAACTTGATTAGATAGAAACATTCTCGTTATGTACATTATAAATACTAAAATATGCAATGGACAAAATTAGGATGGTTGAACAGCAATCCAATCCACTCCAATCCTATCTGTCTACCAACTCTCTCTCTTATCTCATTACCTACCTTTTTCTTTTTTTCAATTTATGTCAATTGTGGATGTAATAATAATAAATCAAAGCTAGGGAGGGAGTCATGGGTGAATTTTGTCACTTTGCCAGCAGATAATAATTCGAGGTAGCAACGGATGAGTTGATGGAAAAGCTGATTGTGTTTAAACCAGTCTAATAATGTAAAGTCATGTGACATTATGTCAAGACATCTAAAGCTGTAGCATAATTTGTCCCATTTAACTTGGGAGCAGCAATGAAATGCCTCAATTTTCTTGAAAAAGGAATAGTAATCTTCAGGTGGGTTGTGATGGTTTGAGCTGTCTCCAACTTGCTGCTTTTAACTGCTTTGAATACAAAGTCAGTCAGATTCTTCTCTTATATGTGCAGTGGGCGCATGTGGACTGGACTGGTAATCCACACCACATGCATATGTCCTCCACAGTTTCACTCTTGCCGAGTTCCTTGGAAGAGCTGTCTCGTGCCCCTAAGTGTTCTCTACCTATCCATCAATGTTGGTTTCGAGTACAAATAGCCCTTTGTTTAAAGGTCGTTTGAGCTTTTTTCTGGAAGTACAACGTGGTTAATGAACTTTCTCATATATAGCATCGATGACATCGTGAAGGAATATTATTGTACCCTCACCTGAGCATTGTGTCGCTATACATCATATGATGCTGAAAAGGTGTGACGATAAAAAAATGTGGTCTCTTGGATGTAGAATCATACAAGAAATCCTTTGTTCAGTGTCATGACCCAAGAAGCATCCAATTTAGAATGCTGATGAGGCTGAAGACTAAAACCACCACAGCCAAAGACTCGAAGGCTAGGATGAATACTACAAGTCTCCCATAAGGGAAGTAGAACTAAAGCTGTACGTGAGGTTCATGACTAGGTGAAGTTCTTAAGCTAAATGGAGCATATTGTCTGGAAGTAGATAAGGCACAAGGAGAGCTAGAAGCAGAGTGAGAGATAGATCAAAGAGTAGAGAGTGACAGGTCTTAAGCATTCGAAGATAGGTTCCTTTAGAAGTGAGCAAACAAAGAATACAACCGATGGCAATTCAATCTTAGTTATGATCTGTCTAGGTCGATCCCCATGAATCAAACAAGCATTCCCAGAGGTGAAGAAAAAGATCCGACTCAGTAATTTACCTGGTTCTT
The DNA here is from genome assembly GCA_903798235.1 of Fraxinus ornus. NCBI lineage: Eukaryota > Viridiplantae > Streptophyta > Magnoliopsida > Lamiales > Oleaceae > Fraxinus > Fraxinus ornus. Next base: position 27,192 of record CAIGRF010004646.1, on the reverse strand, counting down.
AATAGACAGAAAAAAAACTGTATATTCACATACAAAGAAAAACCAAAACCAACATTCTTAAGTTCTTAAAATTACCCAACTCCAATAAATACAGGAATTAGCAATACCATCAAATTACAGTAAACACAAAACATGGTTCATTGGGTTCCACTAAGATGTAAAATCAAAATCTTCAGTGAAGCAGATATCCCAGCTTTAAAAACGCAAATCTCAAAAGTGTGTTGCTGAACTGAAACTGATAGTGCCAGCTTAATGCCACACTATTGCATATCCTCATGGTAAAGATGAAGCCCCAGCTTAAAAAAGGCAAATCTCAAAAGTGTGTTCCTGAACTGAAACTGATAGTGCCAGCTTAATGCCACACTATTGCATATCTTCATGGTAAAGATGAAGCCCCAGCCCAAAACGAGCACAAGCTCGACGAAATGCCATTGCTTCTGCCTTTTGCACCGGGTCACCATAACCTGGCTCACTTGTTGAAGCAGTTCCTGTTGATTCCCGATAGATCTAGTCCAGATAGAAGAAATAGCAATATAAGTTATTTCACCTATTCTTTCACTGGAGTTATGCCACCAATCTGTCCATTTAATCTAACCTGAGATTTGTAGGTACCAGTTCCTTCAAATACTGAAGGCACTAAAAAATAATCTATATACATTGTCAAGATAAAGACTGGGTCCTAAAAAATCTTAAATACAGATAACCATGTGAGTGAGAAATATTCAAAGATAGATTTTTATAAGAACATTTTCTTACGCAATGGGAACATCTCGCCCCAGAACCCGACACCCTTAAATAAATAAAAGAATGAAGGAATGTATTCTCACAATCGTTCCTAAATCCTTGTTGAATTGGATCCAAAGTAACATTTAAAAGCACATAAACTATCAGTGTCATACTACCATAGCATTGTAAGACAAATGTTTCAATTGAGTAATGAACAATAAGCACATTTAAGCATGAGTGAAGACGATGATACCTCTGCATCAGTCCCATAGAGCGTTACACGATAAACAACAGATACAGATTTGGCATCAGCTGAATAAGTGATGCTACGGACTTCACCAGACCATTCTACAAGTGGTAAAGAATAAAACTCATGTAAGAGTGTCCATTAAAATCAGAATTTACTCGGTGGAAGACATACCTGGAGCATGCAAGTTCATAATCCTATTGACTATGTGCCTACAAAGAACAAAAGTCATCAAAAGTAAGTATGATCTTAAAAGAAAAGTTACTATGGTAGAGTTTGATGCTGAGGAAGAAAATGAAAATGCACACAAGTTATGACACATGGTAAGTGCATAGGGATGGATAACTAATATTAAAATGGGAGGAAATATGATATGATTTTTTTAGTTGATCACAAAGCAGAATTATGCATTTTGTTTGCTAAAATTGATAATTTCTAGCTGTGCATGCACCAAACGGACAGACTTTTTCTTTCTTTCTTTTTTGGTCCAATGGCTTGGGTAGTGTGGAAGTTAATCGTAAACAGATGCAATACTGATAAGTTAGGTGATCAACTCAATTGCACTCACTTAAAAGGTGCTACTCTGCTAGACTTCATCAATGTTAGTAACAGTATCACTCGCTAACTGTTATAACATTATAACCTAAAGGAACACAGAAAAGCAAACCATTTGGTAAACCTTCTTCAAATACAATCCTATTCTTCCTCTTCTTGCCTCTCTCTTTTTATGCTTCTATCTTAATCTATTTTTAGCCGTCTTCCACAAAATTAACTTGCTTTCATAAAGTTAACTTTTTGCATCCCAAAAATCACCTGCAACAACTATTAAAATTGAAGATTATTCCATTCTCGCAAATAAAAGAGAAACAAAACTAAGCAACTGGCAACATGATTATCGTATTTAAATCTTTCAGCGTCTCCATCCTATTAGGTTATGATCCATCTGGCTGCTACCAACTGCACGATGCCAAGATGGGCATATGTCGGGCAAGTAACATTGGAAACTGCTTCTGGTCTGTGAGCAACCAACATTATAAAAGAAAATTTCTTTATATACCATCTCTGGATTTAAATGTATATCCAATTTAAGTATGAATAAGAGCATTTTTAAGCATGCTTAGATTGAAGTAAAAGTTCCTTTTAGCTTGAATTTCACCAAACATTTTTACTAACAAAGAAGACATATAGCCATATCTCCCTCAGGTCGCCCTCAATTTGTTCCTGTTGGTATTTTAGTCCCAATAATTACCAAAAACAACAAAAATGTCAAAAAAACACAAGTATTTTTCGTCCGAAGGCCTGGATGTTCACCAAAAGGCTACTCACCCGTTGAGCATTCACCTTAGTGAATAACACTCCAATCCACTAGAATAGAACGAAGTTCAACCAATACAGAAATTAGAGACCCAAGAATCACATGAATTAGCCCTCAGCCTAATCTCTCATTTTCTCCCTTTTTACAGATTACGCCAAGTAACCAACAGAACCTCTGCTCACCAAGAATCAGAAGAACGTAATCCAAAATACTGTAATCAACTTTAGATATCACCAAGATTATCCATCCTAAAGGATTACAGAATGAAAACCAAGAGTTTTCATTAGAGAGAAAATACAGAAAGTCTCAAAGGAGAGAAAACCCTAGATCAGAGTGAATGAATCGACTGCCTGGGGAGTTATAGATCCCGAATGCATCCAACGGTTGTGCCAGCACCACATGTTATCATCTCAGTCAACTTCTCAAACCAATAAAGCATGTTTAAGTAAAATGCGAGAATCAACAGTAATGGGCTACCCGGGTTGCATCCATCAAATAACAATTGGGCTGGATCATCTTGGGCTGAATAGAAGATGTTAAGCACACTTTCAACAGTTCCATTTATCAATCTAGCTGCTGAAAATAAAATTTCCTTCTCCCAATAAATGTCTTTATAAGCTAATAATCACTTGTATTTCTATTATTAGTAATAAACACCTGATCAAAATCAAGAAAAATCTTCTTTTTAGAAAGCATTTTATTGAGCAGATGATCAGCCATTGCTATCTTTCTCATTATTACTGATAGAAAACCACTACTAACATTTTCATCTTACTTTAGCTACTAAACATAAACTCTATATGTGTGTGTGTGTGTGTGTGTGTGTGTGTGTGTACAGAGAGAGGGAGAGGGACAAACCAGGGAATGTATTTGATAGAAAACCCATCAGATTCAGTGCGAGCTCTGATTAGAGAATCTGGGACCTTCTTGTTGAGCTCTTTGAGGATTTCTGAAAGCGGCCTGCTTATTCCAGAAGTTGGAACTTGTTCTTCCTCAAAGTAGCTCTTGTCGGTAGTAGAAGAAGAAGCAGTGGGCTTTGCTGAGAATGGACGATAGTTATTCTTACACGATGTTCTCAGTGTCGACAAAAACGATGATCGCAGAAAACTAGTCGCTGCCATCTCCCTTCCTCCTCAAACTTTAAAAAACTCGTACAGAAATTCAAGGGTTTTAGTTTTCGCCTTTTTTATGATAAAGGGTTATTAGGTCCGGCACCCCTTTCCAAGGAGAAATGTTCTCCTGTTCCTTTGTACCCCTGCCCTGTCCCCTGATTTCCTTCTCTTTCGTTTATACTTATTTATTTATAATAACGGGTTGTTAGGGACTAAACTGTAACACTCAAATTAAGTATGATTGTAAGATAATATTAGAGGATAGAAACCATGGGGAATTGTTTTTTCATTTTGTCTTAGACTTGACTCGAATCTTTCATTTGTATCCACCATGGTATCATATTTTTCATAAATTCGCATTCAAAGTCTGTTAATTGACCAAATTTTGACTAATTTTAGAGGGTAAATGAGAAACTTTATATTTTTCATATAAAATAATTAAAGCAAAAAAAAAAAAAAAGAACCAAAAAGTTATCTTCTTCATGCCACCCCACCCCAATACAATACAAACAATCGTCTCCACCAACCATCACCGCCACCAAAATCATCGGCACCACCACTACGTTCCTTATCCTAAAAAAATATCTTTAGCCATCGCATCCTTCTCTCCTACCACAATCACCACCGTTGTCTACCACCACAAACCGCTACAACTCTCAACCCCAAAATCATCCCAATCGTCACAACTTCGACAACCGCCAACGCTGTCCCCTTTTTGGAGTCTTTGAAGCCAATTATGTTTTAACTCCACAGAGTCATCAAACTTTGAAATTTTTGGGGATGTGGAAAGGTCGCCTAAGAGTGTAGTTGTGAGGGTTAAGGCATCACTAGAGGTAGTGGTAAGAATGGAGTTGTTGGGTAGTTGTAAGGGCTGAGGCATCACCAAAGGCAATTGCAGAGATAACATCTCCATCGAAGGGTAGGAGAAGATGGGCATCTTAGAGGGAAATTTTCGATAGGTTTAGTGTAGAGAGTGGGGGAGAAAAGAGCGAGTGGAAGAAGAGTATTCCGGGTAAAGATTGGTGGTGGAACACAAGTTAATGGAGACGAAGGGGAGTCAAGAAAAGTGAAGGATTATGTGATAGAATGGTTTGGGAATGAGATCAAAAAGAGGAGGCCAAAGAGCGACTGATGGAGCCTCATCAAGCTCTAGGGTTATTTCAACGATGGAGAGAAGGAAGAAGAAGAAAATGCAATTGGATTGGTGGGTATCAATGGATGACGAGAAGAGTCCGAAGGAGAAGATAAAGCTTGCAAGAGAGTCGTGGAAAGAGGAATACTAGGATGACAGCCGACATTGGGTGGNTGTGTGTGTGTGTGTGTGTGTGTACAGAGAGAGGGAGAGGGACAAACCAGGGAATGTATTTGATAGAAAACCCATCAGATTCAGTGCGAGCTCTGATTAGAGAATCTGGGACCTTCTTGTTGAGCTCTTTGAGGATTTCTGAAAGCGGCCTGCTTATTCCAGAAGTTGGAACTTGTTCTTCCTCAAAGTAGCTCTTGTCGGTAGTAGAAGAAGAAGCAGTGGGCTTTGCTGAGAATGGACGATAGTTATTCTTACACGATGTTCTCAGTGTCGACAAAAACGATGATCGCAGAAAACTAGTCGCTGCCATCTCCCTTCCTCCTCAAACTTTAAAAACCACGTACAGAAATTCAAGGGTTTTAGTTTTCGCCTTTTTTATGATAAAGGGTTATTAGGTCCGGCTCCCCTTTCCAAGGAGAAATGTTCTCCTGTTCCTTTGTACCCCTTCCGTGTCCCTTGATTTCCTTCTCTTTCGTTTATACTTAATTATTTATAATAACGGGTTGTTAGGGACTAAACTGTAACACTCAAAAGTATAATTTTAAGTATGATTGTAAGATAATAGGATAATTCTTGGTGTACAAAATTGTGTCCAAAATTGCCAAATGGCGGACCCCTATTGGGGGGACGTGTCCAAAATTGTCAAATGATGGCCCCCTATTGGGGGGCGCCTGTCCCCCCAATAGGGGTCCGCCATTTGGCAATTTTGGACACCCTTTTGTAATCCATTTTGTACATGTAGCACAACCCAAGATAATATTAGAGGATAGAAACCATGGAGAATTGCAGTCATGGTATCAATTTTTTTCATTTTGTCTTAGACTTGACTCGAACCTTTCATTTGTATCCACCATGGTATCATATTTTTCATAAATTCGCATTCAAAATCCAAATGGATGGAAACCGTCAGTTTATATGTTAATTGACCAAATTTTGACTAATTTTAGAGGGTAAATGAGAAACTTTATATTTTTCATATAAAATAATTAAAGCAAAAAAAAAAAAAAAGAACCAAAAAGTTATCTTCTTCATGCCACCCCACCCCAATACAATACAAACAATCGTCTCCACCAACCATCACCGCCACCAAAATCATCGGCACCACCACTACGTTCCTTATCCTAAAAAAATATCTTTAGCCATCGCATCCTTCTCTCCTACCACAATCACCACCGTTGTCTACCACCACAAACCGCTACAACTCTCAACCCCAAAATCATCCCAATCGTCACAACTTCGACAACCGCCAACGCTGTCCCCTTTTTGGAGTCTTTGAAGCCAATTATGTTTTAACTCCACAGAGTCATCAAACTTTGAAATTTTTGGGGATGTGGAAAGGTCGCCTAAGAGTGTAGTTGTGAGGGTTAAGGCATCACTAGAGGTAGTGGTAAGAATGGAGTTGTTGGGTAGTTGTAAGGGCTGAGGCATCACCAAAGGCAATTGCAGAGATAACATCTCCATCGAAGGGTAGGAGAAGATGGGCATCTTAGAGGGAAATTTTCGATAGGTTTAGTGTAGAGAGTGGGGGAGAAAAGAGCGAGTGGAAGAAGAGTATTCCGGGTAAAGATTGGTGGTGGAACACAAGTTAATGGAGACGAAGGGGAGTCAAGAAAAGTGAAGGATTATGTGATAGAATGGTTTGGGAATGAGATCAAAAAGAGGAGGCCAAAGAGCGACTGATGGAGCCTCATCAAGCTCTAGGGTTATTTCAACGATGGAGAGAAGGAAGAAGAAGAAAATGCAATTGGATTGGTGGGTATCAATGGATGACGAGAAGAGTCCGAAGGAGAAGATAAAGCTTGCAAGAGAGTCGTGGAAAGAGGAATACTAGGATGACAGCCGACATTGGGTGGCGGTGGGGTTGGATTGGGCGGCTTGAAGAAGATAACTTTTTGATTTTGGTTTTTTTTTTTGCTTTATTTACTTTAATTCTTTTGTATGAAAAACTCTTTAAAAAATGGTTAAAATTTGGTCAAATCATTGACTTTAGGATATCTAACAGATGATTAACAATTTTCATTCATTTGGACTTTGGGTGCAAATTTTTGAAATTTTGATACATTGGATGGTACAAAATGAAATATTTGAGTCAAGTCTGAGAAAAAATGAAAGGTTTGATACTGTGGCTACAATTTTCCCTAGAGACAATTGATCGACTTGTGGTAAGTTTGGGAATTGAATAGTAAGGTTTTGCAAATTTAAAGGAAGTGAAATTTGGGAAAATGTTATGAATTTAGGATTATTTTTTTAGCCGAATAATGTTTTTGAAGTTAAATTTAGTATAAAAACATATTTGATACTCGCCTTCTTCTCATACTATTAATTTAGTATGTCATTAAGAATTAAATTTTCAAAGTACAAGAAAAATTAATAGTAGAAGAGGAGGGTGATTATGGCATTAAGAATTAAATATGTTTTTTATATGGCATTAAGAAATAGTTTTAGTATAAAAATTAATGTCGAAAGTTGGTATTATTAAATACATACATTATGACAATAATAAAGTTAAATTTAGCCCCCGTTTGGTGCACATCATTTCCAAAAGAATGTATTTTTTGGTTGATGTGATGGGGAATATGTGGTTGAAAAAGAAGGAAAAGTTATTGATGTGATGAAAAATATTATTTTATTGAAGAATGTGTGGTTGAAAATGAGTAGAAGAATGAGTTGGTTGAAAAAGAAGGAAAAGTTATTGATGTGATAGGAAATATTAATTTATTAGAGAATGTGTGGTTGAAAATGAGTAGAAGAATGAAAATGAAAATGAAAAAAAAAATGTGGCCCAAACAGGGGCTTAGTATAAAAACATATTTTAGGGTATGACCCGAATTCTGCTTTGAAGAGATTGATAATTCTAATTAAGGTCGACATTAAGAAGCATTCTATTTGTTGGAATGTTTTTAGAATCCTATTTAAAGTCTATTTGATTAATTCTAGTTGAAAGCCCAATTGAGAGATGAAATTTGTGTTAGATTTGAAGATATCAAGAGATGGACTAGAGAGGACCTTCCGGAGAAATTATGCTCGCCAGCATTTGACTGGAGCTTGAGCGCTCAGAGTAGTGAAATAGTGCCAGCTGGACGCTCGAGCATCGGGGCAACGCACGCATGGAGTTCGCTTGGCGCTCGAGTGCCTATTCCTCCAGCCCAGGGCTGTTTTCACGTTTTGATGCATTTTGAACATTCTTTTCTATATATATAAAAGAATAAGTTAGACAAATCAAAATTACAAAATCATTGTAATTTTTTCGTCATATTTTAGTGGAATCTCCATTCCCCTGTAAATTATTTTACTTTTGAGTTTGTGATCAATTACTTCATATTGTGACATATTATTTTCTCGTCTATTATCTCAAAAAATTGGTATCGAAATTATCCGGTATTTTCTTCGTTGTTTATAACAAACTGGTATCAAAGTTAAGGTTTAATTCATAGGGAGAATGTTTTTTTGATTTTGAGATGGAAACCAAGAAGAATGATATTTCACTTTAGGATCAGAGCACAAGATTTTCATTATGGCAGGTAAACATGCGAGCAATTCTCATTTAGATGGATTTGGACAATGCGTTGTTGAGATTTAACAAGATGTCCTCAACTAGGAATTAAGAGTATAAACAACATAAGGATTGGAAGCCCCTATCACAAATTTATCTTCATTTTTCATCAACATTCTTTAGGATGTTTTGAAGAAAAAGTCCACCACTGCGTTATGGTTAATATTGGAGCAATTGTGCATGACTAAGAGCCTTACTAGTAAATTGCACTTGAAGCAGTGCATTTATTCTCATCATATAACAGAAGGTACATCTCTTGAAAATCACCTAGTAGTGTTTAAGGAAATCGTCGCTGATCTGAAAATTTTAGAGATTAATTATGATGAAAAAGATTTGGATTTGTTTTTTCTGTGTTCGTTGCCCACTTCCTATATGTCGTTTAGAGACACGCTTCTATATAGTCATTGTTCTCACCATTGAAGATGTTTATGATGCTCTATATTCAAAGGAGATGATGAAATATCTATTTCGAGTTGAGACTCATGGAGATGACCTTATGGTTGTGCAAGAGGCAAATTAATGTCTAACTTCACAAATAAAATTGTAATTATTTCAATAAGAATGGGCAATTTATTAATGATTGTTATAAGTTGCAGAATAAAGAAAAATTGCCTACAACTAATTAGAAAGGAAAGAAATTGGATACTACAGGTGAAGCCAGTGTTGGAGAACCGTTTCACAATGATGAAAATCTTTTGGTGATTTTTTACGGCAATTCCAAATCTAAACAGGATTAAAATCTTGATACAGCAGACACTTTTCATATTTGTCCCAATCAAGATTCGTTTACAACATATGAAGAAGTTTTAAAAGGTATTGCTGTGATCGGTAATAATACACCTTGTCGAATAGATAGTATAGGAAGAGTCAGAATTAAATTGATTGATGGAAGTGTTAGTGCACTTGATATAGTGCGGTATGTTCTTAATTTGACGAAAATTATTATCTCTTTAAGTACTTTGGACTTGAAAGGATACAAATTTATTAGTGAATGTAGAGTCCTGAATGTTTGTCGAGATGCTCATATTGTGTTGTAGGGACAGAAAAAATCCCAATTATAAGTCTTACAAGGTTGTACAGAATCTTCGATGCATCAACATAGTTTAAGGACTCATGTGGATTGTGAGTTCGATTCAGTATCGTCAGAGTTTTGTTTGAGATCTACTTTGATGAATACATTTAAGTTATGTTCGAAAGTTATGGATAATTCAGCTTTGCTACCAATACCAGCAGTGGTATTCGATTTCTGGAAACAAACTAGTTTTTTAGAATATGCCTCCACATAGGTACAAAGATGTTGATTTAGTTAATTCTGTTTCGTTCGTGGTTAAAGGTGATGATTCTAGCAAAAATCCTTCAATTGAAGCATTCCATGGTGATTCTGTTACAGTGCTTGTTGTAGCCTTATTTGTTGATTGTTAATCACATTTGATTTTGTTGCTCATGAGCAACTTTGGTGACTAAGGGTGTTCTTGGGATTTTAATTACTCAGGTTTTTAAGTTTGAACCCATTTGGGTTTTGTGATAGAGGTGGAGAATATTTCAAAGTTAGGAATTTTGATAGAGAAGTTCATTTGTATTTTTTTGTTGAAGAGTTGAAGTTCATTCTTTGTAGTAGAGTTTTGTCTTTAGGTGGAGAATCTTTGAAATTTATGTTAAGGTGGAATTTGTTAGAATTAGGATGTGAACCGAATTCTATTTTGAAGATGACTTGGAATTCTAATTAAGTTCGCCATTAAGAGAAATTCTATTTGTTGGAATGCTTTTGCAATCATTTGAAGCCTGTATGGCAAATTCTAGTTGAAATTCTATTTGGAAGCCCAACTGAGAGTTGAAATTTGTGTTAGACTTGAAGGGATTAAGAAATGGACTAGGGAGGACTTTTAGGCGCAATTATGCTCGATTGGAGCTTGAGCGCCCAAAGCAGTGAAGCGACACCCACCTTGTGCTTGCTAGACGCTTGAGCGCCATATTCATCTGGCCTTGGCTCATTTTTGAGTTTCAATGCATTTTGAGCATTCTTTTCCATATATAACTCTACTTTTAGGGTTTGAAACATTCCCTATATATATATATTTAGCTCTTCATTGTATTTTATGATAAGTTGAACAAATCAAAAACGCAAAATTCTTGAAATTCTTTCTCCATATTTTAGTGAAATCTTAATTCCTCTACAAATTATTTTATGCTTGAGTTTGTAATCAAGTACTTCATATTATGTCATATTGCCCTTATTTGAAAAAAAAAAAAAAATGATTTTGAAATAGTGGAGAATGTGTGATTGATAAAAGGAGAGAGAAAAATAAATTAAAATTTAATGGGGGCCAAATAGGGACATTATTTTCTTGCATATTATCACAATAAATTGGTATCGAAATTATCTGATATTTTCTTCGTTGTTTAAAATATTAAACAATGAGGGCACTAAAGAAGGGCAACCTACTTGGGACGCCCGATGTGCCTATTGAGTTTGCAAATATAGGCAAGATTTATGTTAATGCACATATTTGATCTACAATCGCAAAATTGCTCTACAGTGATAGTGGTGAGCTTTAAAAAAAATTGGTTAAAACTCAAAATCACTATAGTACACGCTCAATACAACAAATTGTTTAAGGGGTAAGGCGGTGAGAAAGAAAACAAAAAAAAAGTTATAAGATCATAGTGGCAAGCTTTTAAGATTAAAAAAAAAAATTGGTTAAGTCTCAAAATCACTAGACCACACGCTCAACAAAACAAATCGTCCGATGGGTTAGGCGGCGAGCAAGAAAATAAAAAAAAACGATTATAAGCTCAAAATTGTTCACGGTCATAGTGGTGAGTTTTCAAAATCAAAAAATTGGTTTAAGGCTCAAAATCATTAGATCAGGCACTCAACACATCAAATTGTCCAAGGATTGGCGGTGAGTAAGAAAAAAATGGTTATAAGCTCAAAATCGCTCTATAGTCATAGTGGTGAGCTTTCAAAAATAAAAAATCGGTTAAGGCTCAAAATCACTATACCACTTAACACAACAAATCGCCCACAGTAAGTAAGAAAATAAAAAAATTGGTTATAAACTCAAAATCACTCTATGATCCTAGTGGTGAGCTTTCAAAACCAACCAAAGTATTGGTTAAAAGCTCAAAATGACTAGACCACATGCTCAACATAGCTAATCGTTCAAGGGATCAGGTGGTGAGCAAGCAAACCAAAAAAATGGTTATAAGCTCAAAATTGCTCTATGGCCATAGTGGTGAGCTTTCAAAATAAAAAATTTGTTAAAACTCAAAATTACTAGACCATACGCTAAACATAACAAATCGTTCAAGGGGTTGGCGGTGAGCAAGAAAACCAAAAAAATGGTTATAACTCAAAATCAGTCTATGATCATAGTGGTGAACTTTCAAAACTAAAAAATTGGTTGAGGCTCAAAATCCCATGAGCTCAACACAACAAATCGCTTGTTATAAGTAAGAAAATCAAAAAATTGGTTATAAACTCAAAATTGCTCTACGATCCTAGTAGTGAGTTTTCAAAGCCAAAAAATCGGTTAAGGCTTAAAATCACTATACTTAGCATTTAGCATATCAAAATTATTCAAAGGGTTAAGTTGTGAGCAAGAAAATAAAAAAAATCTGGTTAAATCTCATAAATCGCCAATGAAAATAGCAGAACTAAAATTTGCTAATCCAACTCGAAATTGTACAAACTATTAAAAAGCAAGCAAGAGCGTTGATCGACAAAGCTAGCCCATTCAACCACTATGCAATAGTCAAGTACTCAATCGCATAGCGGTCGGCCGTGTGAACAACGGTTCATCCAGGTACAAAAAAAGTTAATATAGAAGAAAATCGAACGCACATTAGACACGATTATATCTATCGAGCAATTGAATCAGTTTGGTTAAAGAATTATAAGAGCTAGGTCTCTTTGGAATGTCAAGGACCACACTTTACCCATCAGATCCAAGTCAATTTCAAAAATTTTGATTGGGATATTTAGAAGAATCGATGTGCATTTTAGTATAATATGGATCAAAAACATGAAAATTGTTGAAATATGTTGGATCGTCGCCCTGGGGAGGTTGATTGATCGACTCCAAATGGCTGGTTGATCGACCCATTGGGTTACGATCTTCTACAGACCCATCCAAAAATGGGCTGGTCGACTCCTTTCCACTTTCACTTGTGCGCCCACTCGATGTGAAGAGCATGATTTTAAAGTTTCTTGGCTAGAAAAAGTGGATAATACTACCTTATACATCGAGATAAAATGGAAACACAAAAAATGGTAATTACTCTTATGACACGGAGGAGTGAAGATGCTACCTCTTAACAATATCTGTCGACAAGAGGTAGATTGACTAATAATTCTATGTAATGTAAATAGTGGACTAAATGGCCAACCAAGCGAAGACAATTGTCCAACTACCGTTATGATAGACTGCATATCGCTATGATAGATAAACTACTGCTATGATTGCCCAACTACCTCTATGATAGACCGATTGCCGCTATGATGGACTGTATATCGCTATGATAGATCGAATATCACTATGATTTCCCAACTACTTCTATGATGGACCGCCTATCACAATGATAGATCGACTACCAATATGATGCCTGACTGGCACTATTATAGTTCGACTACAGCTATGAATGCCCGACAACCCTATGATAGACTGCCATCGCTATGATAGATTGACTACCATTATGATTGTCTGACTACCACCATGATAGACCCAGCTACCGCTATGATTACTTGACTACCTCTATGATAGATTGACTACCACTATGATAGAACATCTATCGCTATGAGAGATTGACAACCACGACTCCCAACCGTTTGGACATCCTTCTAATTGGTTGAAAATTGCCTAATGGTTATCAATGATCCTTTTGACCACTTAGTCTTGGAAGTTGACCACTAAGTACATGGGTGAGAATAATTAGTGAGTGGACGTTAACCACTGGACTCGTTAAAGAAAACCACCTAACAGTTTCATGATTCTAAACACCTATATATACTCCAAAGGCGTGCCATGTAAGGAATTTTTCCTTTCACAATACTTTTTTGGCTCTCTCGTTTTTGTTAAGTCATTTATCATTCACTAAATCCGGTCACTAATTCTCATGCAAGAGGTACAATGAGAAAGATAGTTTTGACCTCTTCTTATAGGTGTTTTGTTGTTCATCAGAGTAGCAAAAGCTGCCTTCCTTTGTAAGGAAGCCAAAAGGTTGTTTATTACTATTTCACTCACGAACAATATATTCCTTTCATTAAGTATGTTTATATACTCATCCCACAAAATCTCTCAGTTTTCAAATTATTGTATATGTAAAGCTATCAATTATGATGTGGATAGATTGACTTGGAAACTTGATTGTATGGAGTTTCATTGGATACCAATGAAGAAAGGTTATTGTGCTCAGTGTTATATGGTAGGAGGAAATGCTTATTTTTAGACTTTCTTTTGTACTGAACTATTTGGTGATGAAAAAAAGAGTATGATTTTTATACCGTTGACTTAAAGCTTCCTTAGATATTTCTTCATAAAAGTAAGAGAAATTATTTTTACGTTTGCAAAAACATCGAGAAATTTTGAATCCGAGCTCAGAAAAACCATCAAACGAACACCGACCGAGGAGGTTCAACCCACAACTTTCTAAACTTAGTTGCCACAAGCTCCACACCCACAAAGGATAATGGTGGTAGTGACTACAATATTACCAATGGAGGAAGAAGAAATGATGGAGCAATGGTTAATCTCACCAGAACACTACAAGTCTGCTGTTGTTACGTGTTTTCTATACCGCAAGCGTATGATGTTAAGTTTTTTAATATAACTACGAAGTTATGATGTCTAACCCCCATGAATTGAAATTTAATTTAATACCAAGTACTATAATTGAATAACTTTTATTTTATCGTCCAAATTGAGTATCAATGTTTTTAACTAAATCTAAGGTGAATATTGTGAAGAACTCAACAATTTATGGAATTAATAAGGATTAATCAATATAAGAAAAATTTAGGATTATGATTTCATCTAACCATCGACTATGTTTCTCAATTATATAGTTATATCTAATTAATTTTTCCAAGTTTATAAGTAAGAATCCTAATATAATTATATTCTCTCTCTTGAGTGTCAAGTAAAAAATATTCCTAGAATTCAATTCCAATATCTCTATTTCAAATTAAACATATAAGAATTATCAAGTTTTATGGTTCTTATGTGAAACAAATTCATAGAAATTATACTTTCTCTCAAAACCTATATTTCCTAAACTATATTATTCTAAGATCACGTCGAAAGTTCCCACTCTCAAGTGAAGAAACTTAAACAATCAAATCACTCAATTAATGATCAATTAATTGAAAGCATTAAATACGAATAACATAAATAAAATTTAACGGAAAATCGCTAAGAAAGAATTAATAAAGATCAAAATGATGTCTCAAGTGTAGATTATATCAATAGATAAGAAGTTTAGTTCATGATGGATGAAAGAGACATAATCAAATTATTGATAAAAAAAAACATAAAGAAGAAAAGAGAAAAACTGTTTTTGGCAGTGATTCAATCTTCTTCCCTGTCACGCGTTTTCTATATCGTGATTTATGCCACCAGCGTACGGTGTAAAGTTTTTCATATAGTAATGAAGTTAAAGTGTCGAACCCACAGAGATTGTAATTTAATTCCTATTAAATACTATAATTATTTCAGCTTTCACTTTATCTAGAAAAATCAAATCTCAAGTCAATGTTTTTATACTAAAATAATATGAATGTGTGATAATTCAAATGAACAAAAGCAAGTTATAAGAGAGTTATCAGTGTGAGAAGGCTTATGGATTGATTTCACCTCAGTATCAACAATTTTTTTCAATTCCTATAGTTATTCCTATCAACTTTTCCTGAATTTATAGGCATGAACCTTAGATTAATTCTATTCCCTCTCTCGAGCGCTAAATAGAACCTATTTGTATATTTTAATTCCAATATCTATATTTCGAATTAACACTATATAAATTATATGCGCAGGATTCTTAAATGGGATAAATCTCAAAGATTTTATATTCTCTCGAAATTTACAAAATCTAGGTTATGTTATTCTTAGATCACTCCTAAAGTCCCCTCTCTCGAGTACCGAAATTTAAAGGATCAAATCATTCAATTGATCTGGTAATTAAAAGCATTGCGTAAGAATCAATATAAATAAATTAATGGAAAAAATCAAATGAAATACCTATATTAGAATCCAAATATGTCTCGAGTTTAGTTACATCAAACCCTAGATAATAAAGTTAGTTCATGAATACTAAAAACGCCATATTAAATTCTAAAATAAAGAACATGGAGAAGATAAGAATATGAAAAACTATTTTGCCACTTGAATTCTTCTCCAATTCGTTGTCTTTTTTGCTCTTGATGATTGATCCTCTTCCTTGCCTCCTAAGACATCTTCTTCTCTTCAATTTAGGTCTACAATGTTGTANTCTTGTATTCTTCTCCAATTCGTTGTCTTTTTTGCCCTTGATGATTGATCATCTTCCTTGCCTCCTAAGACATCTTCTTCTCTTCAATTTAGGTCTACAATGTTGTATTTATAGTCTCTTAGGGTATCAAGACGGATTGAAGTTGGACCGGACCAAAAAATTTACAAAAATCACGTTTTCTTATAACTCAGGAAGTGGCTCCGCAACGCCGCGATGAGTAATGTTGCTAGAGTGCTGGTTTTCTGGGCTGGCTGGGCGTTGCAGTGCCTAGGAGCGGGCGTCACAACGCCCAGCTCCCTATTGGTTTTTTTCTTCACACTTTACTTCCATAATTAGTTTTCCTCCGCTTTTGCCTATTTTCCACTTCATTTTTCTTCTTTCACCTCCTCTTCAAGTCCAGTTCTATGATCAACACGTGGTTCCATCCTAAGCTCCAATATACGCCATTCTCTCCAATTTACCTAAACTACAAAACAACATGAACAAACACATCAAAAGGCTAAAAAATGCTCAAGAACAAGCCGAAAATTATGTTTTAAATGTATTAGATTAATGAGTGATTTATACTCATCAAACATCCCCAAACTTAATTCTTTGCTTGTCCTCGAGCAAACACAGAACAACATACAAATAAGACTCTCAAACACACAAATAAAACACACTACCAAAAGACTCAAATACATATTTAGCTGGATAGCATGTTTTTATGGCTCAACATTGAAGATGTGATATCGAATTCATGAACCACTTCAAAGTTATAATACAAAAATCAGATTCTTACCTTTTCAATGCAAAATGTGTGTGTGAGAGGAAACAAATACAACGCTATGCAGTTATCAATCGATTCA
Organism: Fraxinus ornus; assembly: GCA_903798235.1. Classification (NCBI taxonomy): domain Eukaryota; kingdom Viridiplantae; phylum Streptophyta; class Magnoliopsida; order Lamiales; family Oleaceae; genus Fraxinus; species Fraxinus ornus. The sequence continues at coordinate 10,600 of CAIGRF010004646.1, read as the reverse complement.
ATTATTTCATTTCTTTGCTTGTGGGATTCACACACCCCAAACTTAATTTCTTTTCACTATTTTCCCAATGATGCAATCTAATATTAGTTTTCAAATCACTACTCATTACTCTCTCTTGTCTGGATAGATGTTAATGATTGCACTTCACATATCAATAAATGGGGATTCTCCTTATTTTTTACTACATCAACCTCTAATAATTAATTAAGTTACTAACACATTATCAAAGGTCTAATCCTCTAAAACAAGTGTTTGGAGCTTAATCAAGGCATGTAGTGCGTCTTCTATTTCATGCACCTACTTTTTCATATATATGACCTCTATAGTAAGTTTTAGGCCGATGACTCTCAAATCAGATGACTTTAAGGTGTTAGGTTTTAAACCCTTACAGACTTAATTACTCGAGTCATTAAGGTTATGAAGAGATGTTTCACAATGAGATTGTTAAAATAGTCCTCATATGGATCTTTTAAGGTAGCTTCACAACATTTTTTTTCTTTTATGCACTGATTAGTGCAGTAACCTTTATAAAACACCAATTCTCGAAAATCAACCCCTAACTTAGGGTTTCCACCTAATTTCATCATATTAGTCTCATACAATCCACACAAACTTTAGCATATATGGAAACCACATTTATCTCTAAGTTTCACTACAACAGCTCAACCACCCAAATATCTTAAATTTTGTTTAAAGGTATGGTAATGTTATAGGTTATTTGGATTCAACTTCTAGGGTTGTTAATTCAGCCTATATCATTTATGAATCAACTTATTCTTGTCCACCGCCATATTCAATTCACATGCATATAAGTTGCAATTTTCTGCAAAGGTAAGTAAGACTTCCACTCAAGCACATATTTATGAATCAACTTATTCTTGTTCAATCCCATATTCAATTCACATGCATTTATGTTACCATTTTCTGCAAAGGTAAGTAAGACTTCCATTCAAGCACTTAACTTATTCATAATTCACAATCAAGCCATGTTTTAAAATATTTGCATAATTGCCAACAATACTATCCAACCCACACAAGCATGCGATTTTTTTAAGGAGATGCAACAACGCCTGTTTTTCTGTAAAAAAATATTTTTTTACAAGCTCCACCGTAGCTCGTTCCCATAGTCATCTAAGTCTGATACTCCACACTTGAGAGTGTACTTATAAAAACACAAAAAATAACGTTACTAACATAACCAAAATGGAAAAATCCTATAGAATGAATTTAAAACTAAAATAAAGGTATAGAACTTGGGTTGCCTCCCAAGAAGCACTTCTTTAACTTGAATCTAACTTGATTCTCGAAGGACAATTTCTTCCACATCCTGATTTTTTTCACTGTAATAGTGTTTGAGTCGTTGACCGTTTGCTTGAAATATGGATCCATCTTTGCATATCAATTCCACTAAACCATATGGGAACACCTTTGGACTACGAATGGTTCCGACCACCGTGATCTAAGCTTTCCTGAAAAAAGTCTCAAGCGAGAATTGATCAGATGAACTCGTTCTCCTGGTTTGAATTTCCTCATTAGGATCCTTTTGTTGTACCACAACTTTGTTCGCTCTTTGTATATTTTCTCATTTTTTATATGCCTCGTTCCGAAATTAATCAAGCTCGTCGAGCTGAAATAAGCGTTGTGCTCCCGCTAATGTCATATCCAGGTTCAACTTCTTCACAGCCTAATAGGCTCGATGCTCTAATTCAAATGGTAGATGACATAGTTTTCCAAATACCAAACGATAAGGTGACATTCCAATTGGTGTTTTGAAAGCTGTTCGACATGCCCACAGTGCTTCATCGAGTTTTTGAGCCCAATCTTTGTGGTTGGTGTTCACCGTCTTCTTCAAAATTTGTTTAATCTCCTTATTGGAGACTTCTGCTTGTCCATTGGATTGAGGATGATAACCAAGTGCTAGTTTGTGACTGGCATTGTATTCAGCCAAAAGGGAATTGAAAAGTTTGTTACAAAAATCTGTAGCTTCATCACTTACTTTTTCTCTAGGCGTGCCAAACCATGTGAAGATGTTTTTCTGTAGAAACTTCAAAACTACCTATGCATCATTTGTCGGTGTAGCAATGGCCTCATCCCATTTGGAGACATAGTGTACTATAAGAAGGATATATATATGGCCAAAGGATGGAGGAAACGGACCCATAAAGTCTATACCCCACACATCAAATAATTCCACCTCGAGCATATTAGTCAATGGATGCTCGTTATGCCTTGAGATATTTCCAGTACGTTGACAATGGTCACATATCTTCATAAAGGCGTAGCAGTCTTTGAGAAGAGTTAGCCAATAGAATCTCGACAGTAATGCCTTAGAAGTAGTACGTGTAGGATCGAAATGACCTCCATAAGGCGAGGAATGAAAATGCTATATAATTGATTTTGTCTCCTACATCGGGACACACCTCCTAATCATCATATCCGCGCATTTTCTAAAGAGAAATGGATCATCCCATAGATATAAATTGACATCATGTAAGAATTTCTTCTTTTGGTGAGAATTCAAGTCAGATGACATCATTCCAAAAGCCAAGTAATTAACAAAATCAGCATACCACGGGATTCTTGATGAAACTACTAACAGAAGCTCGTCAAGAAAAGTTGCTTGAATTGGATTGTTATCTATCACCTCTTCATTCTCTAACCGTGGAAGATGATCAGCAACTACATTCTCACTGCCTTTCTTATCCCGAATTTCCACATCGAATTCTTGCAATAATAAAACCTACCGAATTAAGCGAGGTTTAGCATCTTTCTTTTCAAATAGATATCAGATCGCTACATAATCTATGTAGATTCTTTGGTGCCAATTAGATAAGATTTGGATTTGTCACAAGCAAAGACAATTACTAACATCTCTTTTTATGTTGTGGTGTAGTTTAATTAAGATCCATTCAAGGTTTTGCTAGCATAGTGAATTTTTAGAAAAATCTTTTCACTTATTTGTCCCAAAACTGCTCCTACTGCATAATCGCTGGCATCACTCATTACTTCAAATGGTTGATCCTAATTCGACACTATCATAACGGAAGTTGTAACCAATTTTTCATTTATTACTTCAAATGCCCTAAGACAGTCATCATCAAAGACAAATGTTGTGTCTTTCTCCAAAAGGTTGCAAATGGGTTTAGCTATTTTCGAGAAGTCTTTAATAAATCTCCTATAAAATCCAGTGTGTCCTAAGAAACTTCGAATTCCTTTGACATTAATGAACGGTGGTAGTCTTGCTATTGTATCTATCTTAGCTCTGTCAACTTCTAGTCCTTTTGCTGAAATATGATGGCCTAGCACAATTCCTTCTTGTAATTGTACTATGAAATAACACTTCTCCCAGTTAAGAACTAGTTCTTTTCTTCACAACGTTGCAATACTAAAGAGAGATTGTGAAAGCAATTATCAAAAGAAGTACTAAAAATAGAAAAATCATCCATAAATACCTCCATGATTTCCTCTACCGTATCTATGAAGATAGCCATCATACATCTCTGAAAAGTGGCTAGAGCATTGCATACTCCAAACCACATCCGTCTATAGGTAAAAGTGCCATATGGGCAAGTGAATGTTGTCTTCTCCTGATCCTTTGGGGCTATTGCAATCTGATTGTAGCCAGAATAACCATCAAGAAAATAATAATAAAAGTAGCATGCTAGTCTGTCCAACATTTGATCAATGAATGGAAGTAGAAAGTGATCTTTTCTAGTTTCTTTGTTCAGCTTCCTGTAATCGATGCAAACCCTCCAACTAGTCATTGTTCGTGTAGGAATCAGCTCGTTGTTGTTGTTCTTGACTATTGTTATTCCACCTTTCTTTGGTATCACCTGTACTGGACTAACCTATGCACTATCTAAAATAGCAAATATAATCCCTTCATTCAGTAGCTTTAGTATCTCTGCTTTCACCACTTCTTTCATAACTGGATTCAACCTCCTTTGATGTTCAATAGATGATTTGTAAGAATCTTCCATGAGAATTTTGTGTATGCAAATTGTAAGATTTATCCCTTTGATATCAGTTATAGACCAACCCAAAGCAACTTTGTGTTCTCTTAAGACTTTCAATAGTTTTTCTTCTTCATCCTTGGTAAGTGAGGAAGAAATAATCAATGATGTAGAATTTTCCTCAAGAACGCATATCGAAAGTGGGTTAGAAGTTACTTCAGTTCAGATTTACTGCTTTCATTACCCTTGCTGTCATCTGAGCCCACTGCATGCTCAATATCTTCAATCTGTGATGGATTACCGTCATCCGGCGATGATTTAAGAGCCAATATGCAATCAACTAAGTCATTGCTTTCTGTGTAACCTCCAAAAGTGTCGATGTCATCTTTTGTAGCACTAAACATCATACAATACTTCAGGGGATCCTCAATGAATAGTTTCTTTTCTTTCAGTGTCATCTGAAAATCTCATTATTTGGTAGATATTGAACATCACTTCTTCATCATTCACTCTCAAAATTAGCTGCCCACCTTGTACATTGTTTAGGGCTCTTCCTATTGGTAAAAATTGCCTACCAAAATCAATAGAATCTCCCGATCTTCGTCCATATCCAATACCACGAAGTTAGCTGAGAAGATGAATTTCTCAACCTTTACTAAAATGTCTTCAATAATCCCTCGTGGGTTTGTGAGGGACCTGTCGCTAGTTGCATAGTAACCACTGTTGGTTTTACCTTCTCAAGGCCTAACTACTTGAACACTGACAAGGGTATCAAGTTAATGCTTGCTCCAAGGTCACAAAGGGCTTTATCAAAAGAGGAGCCTTCAATGGTGTATGGAATAGTGGAGGTGCCCGGATCTTTTCTTTTCTGAGGGAGCTTTTTTTGAAGAATAGCACTACATGCCTCTGTCAACTTCATCGTCTCATATTCTTCCAGTTTTCTCTTCTTCGACATTACCTCTTTCATGAACTTATCGTAATTTGACATATGTTCCAAAACATCTGCAAATGAGATATTAATATGAACGTTCTTAAAAATATCGAAGAACTTGGCAAACTGTGCATCAAACTTCTTCTTCTGGAATCTCTGTGGAGACAGAAGTATTAGCTTGATGTTGGTGGGTTATCAGGAATAATATAGAGTTAGGCTTATAATCCTACTTTGTTTGGTCGACCTGATTCTCTTGTTCTGGAACTATCCGTTCTTCACTCTGATCAGATGTAGAGGTTGATGACACTATAGGTACGTTCTCTCCAACTTGCCACTTCTCAAAGTAATATCTTTACAGTGTTCCTTTGGATTCGCCTCTGTATCACTTAGAAACTTCCCTTTTTGTTAAGACTTCATTGATGTAGCCTACTGACCAATCTAAACTTCAAGATTCTTCATTGTAGCTCCCATATTGGTCACATGAGTCTCGATATTATCCAAGCGTGATTTATCTTTGTTGAACCGCGATCTCGTCTAAAAAATAAAAGTCCCCAAGTGGTCTTCTAAAGATGTTTTCCCTTCTGGCTGTTGAGTGTTGAACCCGAAATGAGGTTGAAGTACATTCCTGTGATTGCCATATGACAGATTGTCGTGATTCTGAAGCCTTGGATGGTAGTGATTACAAGAGTAGTTTCCTCTCTGATTGTAATTACTATTGTGACATATTGAGACTGCTCATTCACTATTTCTGTCTCCTGATGCAGAAGCAGCCATAAACGAATCTAACTTCTGTTGATTACTCTGAGTAGTAAATGATGAAACCTGAGCTGCTAGTGCAGTGATAGGATCCACCATGAAGAGCGGCTACTTTCTTTACGCTTAATCTTTCACTCGGCCATTGGTAAATGTTTGTAGCTATGTCATCCAATAGAGCATATGTAACATTTGCTGTTTTAGCCATTACAATACCTCATGCGGCTACATCAACTATGGTTCTTGTTTGCCCATTTAACCCGTTGTAAAAAATCTCAATCTGTATCCAATTCTGAAAACCATATTGAGGACACCTTTTAAGCAGGTCTTTGAGTCTCTCCCACGCTTCATAAAATGGCTCGAAGTCAGATTGTCTGAATTGACCAATTTCGCTCTGAAGATGAGTTGACTTGGAAGGTGGGAAGTACTTGGTGAGGAATTTCTGAGCTAAGTCATCCCAAGTAGTGATAGAACCATATGCTAGTGACCGGAACCAAGCCTTGGCTTTATCCATCAAGGAGGAAAAAAGATGGAGTTTAATCGCCTCTTCAGTACCTCTATTCATCTTCACTGTATCACAAATTTTCAGAAAAGAGCCCAAATGGGAATTAGGGTCTTCTGTCGAAGCTCCTCGAAACTGATTCTGTTGTACCATGTGTATCAATCCCGGCTTTAGTTCAAAATTATTTATGGTAATGGTCGGGCGCAAGATACCAGAATAGTTGTCATTGACCACTAGCCTAACGTAGTCCTGAATAGCCCGTTGTTGATTATTTTCATTAGCTGCTCTTACTTCTTGTTTGTCATTGCTTTACATTCATTTTTCTGTATACCGCTGAGAAAGTAGAATGTGCATTCTGGTTTAGGATCAACATGTAGTAATTCAAGATTTCTAACTTTTCACATACACAGCTGAAAATAACAACAAAAGAACTATTATAGATACAGAAGAAATATATGAAAACAAAAATTAAAATCTAAATTAAAATAAAAGCTAATTGGTAATAATATCAGTAGAACTCAAATGAAATGATCCAGGCAACGACGATTTATGCCGTAAATGTACGATATTAAGTTTTGTAATATAGTCATGAAGTCAAAGTGTCGAATCCATATGGATTGTCATTTAATTCCTACTAAATACTATAATTATTTCAGCTTTCACTTTATCTAGAAAAATCAAATCTCAAGTCAATGTTTTTATACTAAAACAATATGAATGTGTGACAATTCAAATAAAATAAAGCAAGTTATAGGAGAGTTATCAATGTGAGAAGGCCTAGTGATTGATGTCACCTCACTATCAACAATATTTTTCAACTTCTATAGTTACTTTTATCAACTTTTCCTGAATTTATAGGCAAGAACCTTGGGTTAATTCGATTCCCTCCTTCGAGTGTTAAATAGAACCTATTTCTATATTTTAATTCAAATATCACTATTCCGAATTAATACTATAGAAATTGTATGTGCATGATTCTTACATGGAATAAACCTCAAAGATTTTATATTTTCTCTCAAAATTTACAAAATCAAGGTTTTGTTATTCTTAGATCACGCCTAAATCTCCCTCTCTCGAGTACCGAAATTTAAAGGATCAATTGAAAGCATTGCGCAAGAATCAACACAAATAAATTAATGGAAAAATCAAACGAAATAACTATATTAGAATCCAAANTTACATCAAACCCTAGATAGTAAAGTTAGTTCATGAATACTAGAAACGACATATTAAATTCTAAAATAAAGAACATGGAGAAGAAAAGAATAAGAAAAATTGTTTTGCTGCTTAAATTCTTCTCCAATTCGTTGTCGTTTTTTGCTCTTGATGAATGCTCATCATCCTTACCTCCTAAGCTGCCTTCTTCTCTTCAATTTAGGTCTTCAATGTTGTATTTATAGTCTCTTGGGATATCAAGATGGATTGAAATTGGATTGGGCCGAAAAATTTTACAAAAATCACATTTTCTTATAACTCGGGATGAGTAATGCTGCTGGCGTCGTTCTACTGGTTTTCTGGGCTGTCCAATTCTATGATCAACACATGGTTCTATCCCAAGCTCCAATATACGCCATTCTCTCCAATTTACCTAAACTATAAAACAACACGAAAAAAATATCAAAACGCTCAAAAGTGCTCAAAAACAAGCCGAAAACTATGTTTTAAAGGTATTAGTTTAATGAACGATTTACACTCATCATTCACATTGTTGCTCTTACTTTCTTTCTTGATTCCTTACTTCTTGCCTTCTCGAATTCTGCTCTTGAACTCATTTCTAAGTTTTATATATGCCTCTCCAATGGTTATCTCGAAATTGGAGTCGTTTTAGGCTTTAAATGGCCCAAGAAAATCAAAACCTAGAATTCCGCCAGGCGGCACTGTGTCATTAATGTGGTTGGCGCCTGGGCGCTAGAGGTGTGGTGCATGGGCACCAGCTCCTTGAAAATATTTTGCCTATTGGCGCACTGAAATTTGGCTACCTTGTCAACATATTATATAATAGTTTATGGCAACAGATAGCATTAAATCATAGAATATACCTATAGCGTATGGTCGGTTCATAGAATACGATATTAAAAAGGTTACAGACATAACCTCAAGGCCACAAAAATAACCATGAAGGTCACAGTTACCATCTTCCAATATATCAACTCACAATTTATGGTCACATATAATGCATTAAGTCATAGAATGTACCCATAGCATATGGTCGGTTGTTCGTGTAGGAATCAGCTCGTTGTTGTTGTTCTTGACTATTGTTATTCCACTTTTCTTTGGTATCACCTGTACTGGACTAATCTATGCACTATCTAAAATAGCAAATATAATCCCTTCCTTCAGTAGCTTAAGTATCTCTTCTTTCACCACTTCTTTCATAACTGGATTCAACCTCCTTTGATGTTCAATAGACGATTTGTAAGAATCTTTCATGAGGATTTTGTGCATGCAAATTGTAAGATTTATCCCCTTGATATCTGTTATAGACCAACCTAAAGCAACTTTGTGTTCTCTTAACACTTTCAATAGTTTTTCCTCTTCATCCTTGGTAAGTGAGGAAGAAATAATCAATGGAGATGTAGAATTTTCCTCAAGAACGCATATCGAAAGTGGCTAGAAGTTAATTCAGTTCAGATTTACTGCTTTTATTACCCTTGTTGTCATCTGAGCCCACTGCATGCTGAATATCTTCAATCCGTGATGGATTACCGTCATCTGGCGATGATTTAAGAGCCAATATGCAATCAACTAAGTCATTGCTTTCTGTGTAACCTCCAAAAGTGTTGATGTCATCTTTTGTAGCACTAAACATCATACAATACTTCAGGGGATCCTCAATGAATAGTTTCTTTTCTTTCACAACAAAATCGATGAAGTCCATTCTACGACAAGTATCGGTGTCATATGAAAATCTCATTATTTGGTAGATATTGAACATCACTTCTTGATCATTCACTCTCAAAATTAGCTGCCTGCCTTGTACGTTGTTTAGGGCTCTTCCTATTACTAAAAATGGCATACCAAAACCAATTGAATCTCCTGATCTTCGTCCATATCCAATACCACGAAGTTAGCTGAGAAGAAGAATTTATCAACCTTTACTAAAATGTCTTCAATAATCCCTCGTGGGTATGTGAGGAACCTGTCGCTAGTTACATAATAACCATTGTTGGTTTTACCTCCCCAAGGCCTAACTACTTGAACACTGACAAGGGCATCAAGTTAATACTTGCTCCAAGTTCGCAAAGGGCTTTATCAAAAGAGGAGCCTTCAATGGTGTATGGAATAGTGGAGGTGCCCGGATCTTTTCTTTTCTGCGAGAGCTTCTTTTGAAGAATAACACTACATGCCTCTGTCAACTTCATCGTCTCATATTCTTCCAGTTTTCTCTTCTTCGACATTACCTCTTTCATGAACTTATCGTAATTTGACATCTGTTCCAAAGCATCTGCAAATGAGATATTAATATGAATGTTCTTAAAAATATCGAAGAACTTGGCAAATTGTGCATCAAACTTCTTCTTCTGGAATCTCTATGGAGACGAAAGTGTTGGCTTGATGATTGGTGGGTTATTAGGAATAATATAGAGTTAGGCTTGTAATCCTGCTTTATTTGGTCGACCTGATTCTCTTGTTCTGGAACTATATGTTCTTCACTCTGATCAGATGTAGAGGTTGATGACACTATAGGCACGTTCTCTCCAACTTGCTACTTCTCAAAGTAATATCTTTACAGTGTTCCTTTGGATTCACCTCTGTATCACTTGGAAACTTCCCTTGTTGTTGAGGCTTCATTACTTCAAGATTCTTCATTGTAGCTTCCATATTGGTCACATAAGTCTCGATATTATCCAAGCGTGATTTATCTTTGTTGAACCGCGATCTCGCCTAAAAAATAAAAGTCCCCAAGTGGTCTTCTAAAGATGTTTTCCCTTCTGGCTGTTGAGTGTTGAACCCGAAAGGAGGTTGAAGTACATTCCTGTGATTGCCATATGACAGAGTGTCGTGATTCTGAAGCCCTGGATGGTAGTGATTACAAGAGTAGTTTCCTCTCTGATTGTAATTACTATTGTGACATATTGAGACTGCTCATTCGCTATTTCTGTCTCTTGATGCAGAAGCAGCCATAATCGAATCTGACTTCTGTTGATTACTCTGAGTAGTAAATGATGAAACCTGAGCTGCTAGTGCAGTGATAGGATCCACTTCATGTAGACCCGCTACTTTCTTTACCCTTAATCTTTCACTCGACCATTGGTAACTGTTTGTAGCTATGTCATCCAATAGAGCATATGCAACATTTGCTGTTTTAGCCATTGCAATACCTCATGCGGCTACATCAACTATGGTTCTTGTTTGCCCATTTAACCCGTTGTAAAAAATCTCAATCTGTATCCAATTTTGAAAACCATATTGAGGACACCTTCTAAGTAGGTCATTGAATCTCTCCCACGCTTCATAAAA
>CAIGRF010004623.1:0-32522 GCA_903798235.1 Fraxinus ornus | reverse complement strand
TTCAAAATAATGTAGCTCAAACACACCCTAACTAATTTAGTGATTAATACTCCAATTCCCAAGCCAAATCTATGCCCAGCTATCTCAGCCCAATCCAATTTCTAAATTCAATTTTTTATTTTAATTTTTTTGGCACAATTATTAATTTCATTGATAGCACAAGATTTAGGCCTTTTAAAGTTTTTATCCTTCCCTTTCCAATTTCATACTTTTATTCGGTAAACAGAGGTCCACTAACCCCAAATCATTTGATAAATTGAAAACCTACGTCTACATGTCCAAATCGAAGCCGACTGCCGAGTCCGACTTTCCATCTCCAACTGCCCATCGAAGCTACGAATGAACATGTAATTAGTTGTATTTATGTATTGTTGTTGTAAATGCTAAAAAAAAAATTATTGTACGGAACCGAACTAAGTCGAACCCGAACGGTTCCATAATTATATTTGGACTCGATGGTTCAATTTATTAAATACCCGAAATTTTGGTTCGGTTCGGCTAATCATTTTACAAAATTCTTACCTTGCAAAGTGTGAGGGTCTCTTTTCAGTTATCAGAATCAGAAGATCAAACCGAATGTTGAGGTACCAATTTGATGTGGACGTAAAAGAACGATTTTCCTAGAAGCTTTGACTAAGGTTGTGTCTGAAAATGGATTGGTCACATACCCAGCTACCATAACACGTGCAATGATGCATAAGCAATATTGGATAGAATATCAGCGCATACATTATTGCCCAAATGATTAACAATACAGATAGCTCTTTTCTATGTATACGACCATTGAATAATAAGAAAAGGGGTCAAGAAAACGAAAAACTGAAAAGTCATGAAGCCAGAAGCGTATATAACAGCGTGTAGAAGTTAAATGCAGGTATATAGTCAGCGTAAACTAGAGTATATAACAGTGTGTTGAAGTTAAATGCAGGTATATAGTCAGCGTAAACTAGGGACAGCATGAGAAGCATGCAGAATATACCAACTCATCTGGATTAAATAACCAAAAAAAAAAAAAAAACAGCAGGCCAAGGGATATACCCGATCCAGTGAGTCTCGACGCCGCCTTACAGTTTCTGGATCGTAACCCTTGGAAAAATTAGCTTGGTGTCTACTAGACTGCTCTTTAGCAGAAACAGAACGAGTAGTAATCAATAGTTCTTCGATTGACAAGGTATCTAGAGCCCTTTCCTTACTCGGGGAGCCGTGGGAGGCACCAGTGTAGGAGAGACCAATGGATTCAAACAATTTCTTTTTTACATCCTGTTCTTTTGCAGAAGACTCTATATTTAGAGCAGCCATCTGTTTTGAGAGAGACTCAGAAAGTTGCTCAGCTGCTGCTAATTGTGCACTCATTGTGTTATGTAAACTATGCAACTCCTGAATGTGCCTGCAAGGAAGCCCCACTCAAGTACGTTACAGTCAGATTGCCTGCACTGATGAATCTGAACTAACTTGATTGGCCTCAGGGCTCATTAAGCCCCCAGATACAAGAAATTAAAAAGGAAAAAGGAAATTGGTATGAAGGATTTCATGTTCTCATGCACAACTTAAATGAATGAATTTACTGTGGCTACAAAAAGGCGCAGAGGGACAACAGTAATCCAGTACCTGGATTGTCCACGCCAACTTTGCAAAGCTTTCTGGTTTGTTTGCATCTCTCTATTTTCACCAAACTTATTGAGCTCAAGAGCATTGAAGTGCCTTTCCAATTCAATCATCTGATTGGTCAACTCCTGGAATACAAGGGGAAAATAAGCTACAGAAATGCAGGAAACATATGGAATGGAGAAAAGATTAACGTTCAACTTCTATGCACCTGATCTAAATCTAAGATATGTCTGTTCATCAACTCTAGTTCAGGACTCAATTTTTGACGATTCCAAAGGTCCCAATATCGGTTATCTGTAGCTTGCTTGAAAATTCCTTCCACATATATTTTCCTTGCCAAAACTGGAAAAAACATTAACAGTTATCCAGCAACTTGAAATGGGATATGTATCGTTTTGTAGATTATTGGAAATAAAAGAAATTGCAAACTTCAACTCAGCAAGGAAAATATGGAACTATAAACGGGCTAGCTCCTATGAAGATCATCAAATGCACTTATATAAGTCAATATATAGTTTGACATAACAGTTTACAAACACCATCAATGGCTGAGACATAACATTAGCATGCCCTAAGCAGGCATACATCTAAGGCCATAATCTAGATCATTAATGTGCAGCATGAGGATGGACTACAAGGAGGGTTCCAACAGGAGCAGCAGCATAAACGTGTCCATGCATGATCGAACCATCACCTTGTGCAATCAGACACTTTTGATCAATTAAACTTAATAACATGAATGTGAACTGTAGAAAATTTAAATTTCATTTCTATATCAAACATTACAATGAGCTGATGTATCATATATCTTAAAACATAATTATCTCCTATAATTAAGTGTACAATAAATATTTGGTTAAACCTACTATAGGGTGAAGACTGAAAATAGAGAAGGAAGATGCAAGGAAAAGGATCCAGAAAAAACAGAGCCCAGAAAATAAAATCGCCACGATACCATATTGGTTAAAGCCAATTCAATATATTCATCTGAAACAGTTACATGTATTTATGCAAGAGGATCATAAACCAGATCCTAATTAAATATGATCCTGATCTTGGGAAATCTATCATATCTGGCTCTAATCTTAGGAAATAGAACAATTTCATCCTAACCTTGGGAAATCAAATATGATCCTAATATTAGAAATATGTGAATTTCTTCCTGAAGGAATTGAGAAATTAAAGGAAAAGGTAATCATGTGTTATCGATAGTTAAGACGTACACTAGCATGGAACTTGGTACATCAAAGAGTCATTTTGCATAGAGCCTAACTTCTGACGTGCCGTATTAAGAAGCTGCCCGCCCCAAAGGTTAGCTATCAATACATAGAATTTTGTTTTTGCTGCTTGGTACTTGGGACAATTTCAAAACTAGAATTTGACTTTTGTGTTTGTCAACAATGAGCACACGGCACTCAAGCCCCCTTCTGCTAGTGTTCAAATTGAAGAGTAATTGGACAGGTCACATTCATCTAGAAAACGTTCACATAACATCACAAAGAAAGTAATTTTATTTACATCCATAACTCCACAAGTACAAAACACAACTTTGCATGAACAAGAACTAGGTACCTACCTTGTACTGTCTTATCAAAAAGAAGTTGGACCTCTATTTGTTGCTTATCCATTATTCCCTACACAGTCAAGAGATGAACAATAAAATAATCAACAAAACTTTACAATGCCACATGCATAAATTGATGGAGAATTAAATAACAGATGAATTGGACAATAGTTTAAATTTGAATTGCTGGACATAAATCAACCTCACAGCCCTTCCCTCAATTACTTTTGTAACCTTGATCCATTTTGTCAAGCATATACTATACACTTTTCAAAAAAATGGACAAAAAAAATGGAATATCAAAACTCCAAACAAAGAGAGAGAGAGAGAGAGAAGGAATCCTTTTGGTCTTTAGAAAACAAAAACTGTTCGATTGGTTTTATCAATTCTTATACCTTTTTAGTTTTTAGTTAAAAAAATATATACATATTAAAAGTCAACATGGATCTATTGCCATGTAAGTTTTTCCTACGATCATCAACTATTTAACGAAAAATTACGCACTAAATATTGCCAGTTCGACCAAGTCAAATCAACTCAGTGAATCGCAGATGGATGGGGTGCATAGTTTCTCAACCCACCAGGACTAATAGTATAGTAAAGCAAATACTTCAAGTTTTGCTATAAGCCTATAAACACCCTTACGGCTCTCCTTAATAGTCTAAATCATGACCCTCAGGATAGTGTCGCCATATAGGATTCAGATAACAACAAAACAAAAGCTTCCTATGCTTAATTTGTGCTAGATTGCAGCCAAGAAAGAATTTTTAATCATAGCAGTTTTTGTGGGATTGTTTTTGAGTTCCTTCTATCGGTTTATCAGTCTCATTAGTTCAGTTGTGGTGAAGAGCATGATTAAAGATTGACATGACACGGGAGTAAATTGGAAAAGGAGAAAGGAAGAGAGAGAGTGACAGCGAAATGAACGAGCAGATGCTTGGACGGTAAAAAAAATACAGAGAGAAAGGGCCCTCTCTTGAAACGTTGACCCAAGTCACAATAAACCATCCCATTCTGCAATAGAGTTAGTATAACACAATAGACGGTAGGTTTCTAATGGAAACTGAAAAGAGAAGGGAGAAGATAGGTAGCAAAACTCAAAAATACACGAGCTCTTAGATTGACTAGTAAATGTGAATTAAAACCTAGAGCGTAAAACAAAAGGCTAACCTTCCAAGTTCTGCATTTGCCTGAAAGAGCCAATATGCCATCCTCCAACTCCATAACTGCTTTTTCTTGGGATGCGACAGATGCATCCTTAAACCCACCTTTTCCTTCAATACCTTCAAGAAGGTTGTTCAATTTGTTGGCCATCTCTTCAACCTAAAAGATACAACATAAGAAACACATCGCATATTTCATTACATTATGGATACAAAAGAAGGCAAATTACAGTATCATACAACTAAAAAACCATTATCTGTATTGAAGATACTTTCAACAAATTTAAATAAAAATATTCATCATCTCTCTACAATGTTAATCTTTAATGAGGAGGTTCAACATGGTGTTAAATTTGGCAAATGTCATGTGTGCAAATATCACAGCCACCAATTTTGGAAATCTCCACGTGTCAGATGATTGATGAGAAAATGAATACATATACAAGTTATAACAGTTAAACTTTTAGAAGAGATGATTCAACAATCTCTTTAGTATAGAAACAAGAATGTGGAGAAGAACAAAACTACTGCCACATAAACTAGCAGGTATTAAAATGGAGACAGAAAAAATTGTAAACAACAGCCAGGAATTCATAAACTCCTGCACAATGAGTGTGAGGCTTAACTAATATTTTATCTGAAGTTGTTGCTCTATTTTGTAAACCTCCTTTTATTATGCAAACGGATAAAAGAAAATCAAATTTAGAAGAGCTCTGTAGTGAGCCAACTATCATAGAATAACTTCATAGATGTCTCAAGAACATATGATAACCCAAGATAAGTAAATTACATTGCTGAACTGTTTTGATACGTTTGGCTCAGAAAATAGTGACCCCGTTGTGGAGCGAGTCGCATGATTTTCTTTGTTGGGCTGGGCCTCAAGAGATTTTCCTAAAGTAGAACTCCCCTGCATTGACACTTGTGAACCCCGATGTGCAGGCAATGAGTAGATATTTCCAGTTCCTGTAGCAGATCTCTGTCTAGAAGAATTAAATGTAACTGAAGGTCCAGACCGCTCCTTCATATATGAATTATCTCGAAGTGAATCTCCAGCAAGTTGAGAAGCACTTGTATCAGACTTGTGAGAGATCCTCCACTCAACGCCATGGGAAGGTGGCGACAAAGGCCTTTCATCAAACGTTTTTAAAGAATCAACTTTTACACTTGACCAGGTTGAAGGCCGCATATTCTGTAAATTAGTTGGTGCCATCTTTCCCGATGATTCCATACTGCTACCTGTTTGTTGATCGTTGCTTAGGGATAAAACTTTTTCTGAGAAGGAACTTGGGCTAGATTTGACTTCAGAAATAGATTTGTCCTCTGTCTTACTAAAACCTTTAGCCAAAGGTTGAGAACCCTCAAGACTAGAAGTTTTAAATGATAAATGCTCCAACTTTACGTCTTGCTTCCCTGCAACAAGTGGTGTTTGAATATTGCTATCTTTGATCAACTTTATAGAAGGGAATATTTTCGGCTCATCAGCTTCTGACGTTTGTAACTTTGGATGAGGTTTCCGTTCCTGATTTTCACTAATACGCTTGTCTTCAGGTTTGATGTTTGCAAGTAACGAAGATGGTTGGGCATTTGCAATAGTAGTAACCCTCTCATTCTCTCTTTTGTCAGTTCCACTCAATTCATGAGATTTCAACCTTGAAAAGGTTTGTTCTCCACTTTCTTCCTTCACTTCCGAAGAAATCTGGACCGGCTCATGTTTTAACGATGACACAAGAGAAGCATCCTCGTCCTCACCAGAATCAGCCAAATTCTTAGATGATACTGAAGCACCTATAGCACTGCAAAAGAAGTCATTTCGAATCTAGTGTATGTAGTTTCTTTAGAAAAGAAGCTTAAGTCACCTAGAAGAGATACCTAAACAGCATAAAGAGAGTACTAAAATTATAACATGGAAGAATACCTAGCGAAGTGAAAGATAGAAATCTTTCCATCAAGTGTTAGGCATACAAGAATGCAACAAGGTGAAACTTCTGTTTCCTCTTCTCCCAGTGTGAATTTGACATTTTCATTCTGGCAAACCTTGTCAACAGTGAGTCCTAAGATCAAATTGTCTTCACCGTCTCCTGAAGAAAAAAAAAAGATATAAATATACATTAAAAACAAAATGGATAATTTAATTATTTATCATCCTACTTATACAATTTTGGTAAGAGAGATATTTATGCACCTACTATATTTGTAATTTCTAGCATATTACATATTTTCTGAACTAGTGCACCATTTCAAGATGTAGGAAATCGTGTACATGGAAGGAGATTAGAATCATTCCATGGTGTAAATTGATAGATTATAGGTTATAACTTATTTTCTCTTTATTCTTTTCCTTTTTTAGTTCCATCGATGTATTATAAAAGGGTGTATAAGCTGTAATGTCTATATATCGAAAGAGAACATTATTTCTCTCATTTCGTTCATGGTATCAGAGCCTTAGGTGTCTAAACCTAGCAACCTATGGCCGAATTTCCCATCAACAGCTCAGGATCAGTCAACTCCGACGCTCCTCAAACCGAAATGGAGGTTAACTCCACAATTGGTTCTCACAGTCTCGAGAACTCATTGTTTCAGCTCACAGTTGAAAAATTAAACGAAAAAAATTACCGTGAATGGGCCCAATCAATAAAATTGGTGATTGATGGAAAAGGGAAGCTGGGTTATCTTACCGGCGATTCAATGAGACCAACGGAGGCTGCACTACTTCAACGATGGAATTCTGAAAATTCCATGGTCATCGCGTGGCTGGTTAACTCCATGAAACCAGCTATAGGGAAAACGTTTCTCTTTCTGTCTACTGCAAAAGAAGTGTAGGAAGCGGTGGACGACACGTACTCCGACACAGAGGACTTATCTCATATTTTCGAAATCAAGACCCGTCTATGGCAAACGAAGCAGGGAACCAGGGAAGTGACCAATTACGTCATGGAGATGACCTTACTTTGGCAGGAACTCGATCTCAGCAGCGATGAAGAGTGGAAGTGTGGAGATGATAGCGTACGGTACAATAAGAAGCTCGAAATTGAACGGGTATATGAGTTCCTTGCTGGCTTAAATCGAGACCTCGACGACGTCAGAGGTCGCTTCCTTGGCCGCCGACCACTGTAGTCCCTTCGCAAGGTCTTCTCTGAAGTTCGACGGGAGGAAGCCCGCCGTCTGGTTATGCTAGAGGAAGGTCTTGCGTTTCGGCCCTTGTAATGAAAAGAAAAGTGCCTCTGAGTAGTGGACGAGTTGGGCCAACACTTAAAGCCCAACTGAAGAAAGAAATCTGCTCAACAGTTTTTTAAGTAGAAAGGGCTTTGGGCCTGAAAATAATAGGCCCGATTCCATGGGTCTGATCAAAAACAACATGGCTGGCTATGGTGTGATCATTGTCATAAGTCCGGACACAAAGAAGATACATGTTGGGACTTACATGGAAAACCCGCTGATTGAAAACCAAGACAAAACTTCAGGGGTCGGGGATATCAAGCTGAGGCAAAAATCAACTATGCTCATAATGGTGCATTCAATCCCGAACAATTGGAACAACTCTACCAAATTTTCACCAATCTTCAAACTTTTGGTCAGTCTCTTCCCAATGGCCCTTCGTGCTCCCTAGCTCATAAAGGTAATATTTTGACAGCTTTATTTACCACGTCAAAATCTAAAACCCCTTGGATTATCGACTCTGGAGGGTCCGATCATATGATAGACGCATATCTTTTCTCTTCATATTCAACTTGTGAGGCAATGTTAAAGTCAAAATTGCAGATGGCTCTCTCATCCGTCGCAAGAAAAGGGAGTATCAAAATTTCTGATTCTACCACCCTCGAATCTGTCTTACATGTTCCAAAGTTACCATGCAGTCTACTATCAATTAGCAAACTAACTAGGGACTCCAATTGCCTTGGGAAAATTTCTCCCATCTAACTGTGTTTTTCAGAACCTTTCATCGAGGAAGACGATTGGCAGTGCTAAAGAATGTGAGGGACTGTACTACTTTGAGGAAGCTGATATGAGTAAACTACATCAAATTGCTATTTGTGAGTCTGCATCTGTTTCTAATGATAGTGACATTCTATTATGGCATTATAGACTAGGCCACCCAAATTTTAAGTATTTGAAACGTGTAATCCCTTCAATATTTTCGAATAAAATTTCAATTGACTTCCAGTGTGAGAATTGTGAACTTGCGAAACATCAGCGTGTACTTCATATCCAAACTCTATATACAAACCATCTAAATCATTCACGGTGATTCACGGTGATTTGTGGGGACCCTCTCGAACCCTAGTCGAACACATTCAAGATGGTTTCACTTTTATAGATGATCATACTCGAGTCTGTTGGGTCTACCTATTAAAAGAAAAATCTAAAGTTAGCTCCGTGTTTATCAATGATTTGCAAAGGTATTGAGGAATCAAGGATACCAACAAGGATAGTCGGATCACACTATGTTTTTCGACAATCTGAGGAAGGAAAAATAACAATTCTAATTGTGTATGTAGACGATATAATTCTCACAGGAGACAACTTAACTGAGATGGACAGACTAAAGAAAAGTCTTGCCTCCGAATTCGAAGTAAAAGACCTAGGTCAGATGCGGTACTTCTTAGGTATGGAGTCGTGAGATCAAAAAGGGGTATCAGTATTTCACAAAGGAAATACATTCTTGACCTGCTGACCGAAACTGGCACGCTGGGTTGTAAACCGAGCAACACACCTATAGATTGTAGGAAAAGAATAGAGGCGACATGAGAACTGGTTGATAGAGAAAGATACCAACGACTGGTTGGTAAGTAAATCTACCTATCACACACGAGACCAGACATTACCTTTGCAGTCAACGTGGCAAGCCAACACATGCACTCGCCGAAGGAAACTGACATAGAAGCAGTGTAAAAAATTCTCAGATATCTAAAAGGTACCTCCGGAAAGAGTTTGTTTTTCAAGAAGAGTAAAAAGAAAGAAGTAGAAATAATTACCTATGCTAATTGAGCCAGATCAATAGAAGACAGAAGATCAACTTCAGGATAATGTACCTTTGTATGGGACAATTTGGTAACTTGGAGAAGTAAAAAATAAAATGTAGTGGCAAAAAGCAGTGCCGAAGCAGAATTTAGAGCAGCTGCACAAGGGATATGTGAATGACTATGGCTAAAGAAACTCTTGAAGGAATTGAATGTTACAATAAAATTGTCTATAAAACTCTATTGTGATAATAAAGCCGCCATCGACATTTCACTTAACCCAGTCCAACATGATAGAACAAAATATGTGGAGATCGATAGACATTTCATCAAGGAAA
Source organism: Fraxinus ornus (assembly GCA_903798235.1). Classification (NCBI taxonomy): domain Eukaryota; kingdom Viridiplantae; phylum Streptophyta; class Magnoliopsida; order Lamiales; family Oleaceae; genus Fraxinus; species Fraxinus ornus. Next base: position 22,891 of record CAIGRF010004623.1, on the reverse strand, counting down.
AGGTAGAAGATTGAGTCATTTGTATGGTGTATGTCCCCACAAAAGAGCAAAAAGCAAATATACTCACAAAAGGATTGTCTCAACAAAGTTTCAACGATTTCACTAGCAAGTTGGATATGATCAATATCTACAGTCCAATTTGAGGGGGAGTGTAGGAAATCGTGTATATGGAAGGAGATCAAAATCATTCCATGTTGGTGTAAATTGATAGATTATAGGCTATAACTTATTTTCTCTTTATTTTTTTCCTTTTTTAGTTCCATCGATGTATTATAAAAGGGTATATAAGCTTTAATGTCTATATATCGAAAGAGAACATTATTTCTCTCATTTCGTTCACAAGACAACATTCGCACAATTTTTTAGTGATAGCATTTTCTCAAATGAGTTGATGTGTTGTCATCAAACAAAATCATCTAGCATGAACAACGAACTTCCATCAACTTACAACACATTGACAATTTGTATCAATGTCATTGGGGGTACCAAAGAAGCGCATTCACCTTGCAAACAAAAATAACAAATTTAATTCTCCAAATCAACCATCATGTCACCAAAAAAAAAAACCGAAAACGAAAAACTCAGGAAATAATATAAATACAGAGAAATAAATGATCTACTAAGCACCGTGCTTAGTTTATGCTAAGCACTAGGGTCATGGCATAGCGCTAAGCACCAATGTTTACTATATATATATATAGGGAATAGGATATGTAAAAGAAAGGGGAAAGCAGACAAAACAATCTGGTAAAACTTGCTGATATAGACTAATCCTGAGTACAAACTAGAGCACCTTGACATTCAATATGTGGAATCCAAGCGTCATTGAGAATATCAATCAATGCAGCTTCGTTCTTCCCATAATCCAGTGACCAGCGAAATAATACAACATGCTGAGACAGATTCTTCCTATTAGCAATAAATGCAAGTCCACTGTAACAAATAGAAATACACAATTATAGTTAGTGAACTCTTTCTATGCTTTGCCAGACAAGTATGTAACCACAATAATTTGGCATTGTGCTGTTAAGTTGTAGCTACCGATAAATTTCAAATTTTAAAGCAATAGTTTTTTTGCAAATTCTTTTAAGGAAGATAAAATTTGCGTCATTGCAAGTTTTCCCGAATTTATGGGCTTTAAGTTGGTCATTTAATTAAATACGCACTTGGTCTAGCCTGTGTTAATTGCGTGGTTTGCCATTGAAATTTTATTTTACAATTAATTATAGTAAAAGTTTAAGTAATGTTTTGTCGCCAAATTATATTAGACTTAGTAGTCGCATAGCTCTAATCGAAGTTCAAATTAATTCGTGGATAAAGGCCTAAAGAAAAATTATATTTAGATATATAGGGATCAAGATGAATCGGTTAGAAATTTTAAGCTTCTCATTTTTTATAAGAATTAATCACATTTCCAAGAGACATCATACATGATAGAGTCCTAATTACCATAAATTTTGATAGTTTAGTAATTGATTAAATTCCAAATTCTAGGTCCTAGTTGAATTGAAATTCATCCAAATTTCAGCTACTGAAGACTCAATTGGAACCAAACAAGAGCACCAGTTCAGCTATAAGTCAAAGAAAGGGCGGAGAAATATATTTGAAAAGAGAAGATGAAAGAAAATAAAGGTATTGCATGGAATTTCCAGAGTTGGTGTTTTTGAAGTCCACACACAATGCTCAAACCTAAGACTCATTTTAAAAGAGGTAGACTCAAACCACCATTATATTTCAATTCATGTTATGGTTGAGCATGTACAATTGTGATTAATAGCTTTTCTTTATGTTTTATGTGACTCCTTATGGGGTTAAATTGTGAACGGGTGGCGTAGTTGTGCACTAGATATGTGAAATTCGTGGCGTAGTAGTGCACCAAATAATAATATGTAGTCTAATCATCAATATGCTTATTCTATAAAAATTTAAATTGCATGAGCATATGCTTATATTATGATATGATTTGATATAGCATGTTTATAAGCTTATTGAGTGTTTTTTATGAAATATTCAACCCCCAACCTAACATTTTCATATTAATGCGGTCGGTGACGGCATGACGAAGAGCAATGGTGCCTCAATGTAAACCCCAAACTTATTGTTCAAGTCATGTCACGTTTGAACAAATATTTAAATTTCTTGATATTTCAATTTAGCAATTTTGAATGTTTAAAGACAATTTTGTTTGATGGAAATTTGTCCAATGAGGATACAATACTTTCTTTTGGTTAGTCTATTTGTTTTGAGTTCACAAAGCTAAAGTGTCTATAAATTTTAAGTTTTTACCCCTACGTATAAAAATTCACCTTGACCAAAATACTTGGAATTTTGAAGTGATTCAAATTGGAGAAGGTAGCCATATGGGTTATCTCTTAGATTTGAATCCATGGATTTTGGGCATCTAAAACTCAAGTTATTGATGTTTTTTCAAGGGTTGCCGGAACATACCCAAGAACATATACTGTTTGAATTTAAAAATCAATTTGACCCTTCTATTGATTGAATTATTATACAAAATCTTAACAGGTAATTCTCCAAGGTGTAATATTCTTGCAGTTCAAAATTTGGACTTCGTTTGGTTGCCGAACGATTTTTTTTCAAAAATGTGTGTAAAAATTCCAATTTACAAAAGTAAATTTTCTTCAGCTTTACAACCGGTCCTGAAGTCTTAAAAGTTTTTTGTCCAAGTTAATTTCCACACTTTTCTGAACAATTTATGTATGATTATTCTAGTTTAAGATTTTAGTACTATCATGGGGCGCTACTTAAGTTATGCCAATGGTAGCCACGATTATAAGTCACTCAAGTGGTTACTACAAGACAATTATATGCAAATATTCTCTTCTTGTTACCCCTTTCTTTGCTCCCTCGTCCATTTGGTCGTCATGCATTTTGTGCAAGAAAGTAATTCTCGTGAAAAATAAAAATAAAAAAGATAGTAAAAAAACTGAAAGGTAGTCCAGATTTCGGTTTATAAAAAAGTGACTCATGAGGCTTACCATAATGCAAGCTCCTGCATCTTATGAAACAAGGATACAATAATTGGCCAGTGACAAATAAGACAAACAATGAAAATATTGTATCATTTATATAGACTGGTGTTTATTTTTTAAATGGCCCCAGTTTCAATCGTGAAGACTCGAAGAAATGTTTTTTGCCTTAAAAAGTCCAACTAGATGAGCCTAGAACCTCCTGTTCTCTATGAAATACCTTTTATCCATAAGAACATATCCAAAATTGCAAGAATTCTTGTATAAAACATTTTTTGTTATGCAAGCATGAAGCACAATCTGATCCCACTAGAACTTTCATAAGCAAGCTCACAAACCTTCTCTTAGCCACAATTAAAGTGCCTCATGCCTCATTTGTGTAATTGAATAGTGGAAACACTGAGGATAATAGCAAGTTCCTATTTGAGTAAAAAGTTTCCCTGGTCATAGGTAGAAAAATAAAAGAGGAATTAAGGCTCCTTTGTAGGGATGCAGAAGATCGGGGGATACCGTTCTCCCAGCAAACAATGAGTTGAAGCCCCATTAAAGCAGAGGCAAGTGTAGTGTCAATCCTTCACCAGAAGCCAACATACAATGCAGAAAAATCAAGCAAGAAAATAGTGCGTTACTTTCTGTTTCCGAAATTTATTTGCATATTTTGCTCTCTTGCAGAAACAATAGTTAACTTTATACCAATAAATACTAAAAGTATGTTTGGGAAGTGTTTATAAATGGTTTAAATCATAAATAGATAGAAATAAGTGGTGGATAAATGGGTAGTATTTGTGGGTCTCTCGAAATATATTATAGATAAAAAGTGGCTTTAGTGTTTATAATGAAATGTAAACATGAGCCAAACATAGGCTAAGAGACAAGTATCAACAGTGACAAGATATGGAGTGCCTTTTAGGCAGTTAAAGGTATGCCAACAAAGCAATCATGGTTTAAACACAATAAGAGTGAACAGCATACATCATAACTTCAATTTAGCCATACAGCTAAGAAAAATAATTAGAAGTTAACATATGCTTACTGAAGATCTAAATAACTGAGGAACAGATGTGGTCCGCGTGCAACAGGAACATCATCAGGCCGGAAATCAAGAAAAATATTTTCGAAGGATAACACAATCGGCTTGGAAGAGGCCTGGAAGGGAAAATTAAAGATATATTTAAAATCTGAAACATGTGAAATCAAAATCAAACAAAAAATTATAATTCTCTTATTATACATTTGCTTCAATATCTACTTTTCTCGATGATAAACCAACAACATGAGAACCAGAAGATTTCTCTCTCTGTTTAAATTTTAAAACTTTCCACAAGAAACATGTGACACCAAAGTCAAACAAAAAAATAGAAATATCTTATTATACATTTGCTTCAATATCTACTTTTCTCGATAAACCAATAACATGAGAACTAGAAGATTTCTCTGTTTAAATTTTCTTTTTGTAGGATTGGCATAATTTATTGCAGAAATGTATTACGCACGCTTACCAGTGCAGAACATACTAAGACCACATGAACCTCAAATAATATATTCTAAAGAGCAAAAAATGCCTGAAACAGGAAAAGTTACAGTAGCTTAGTATCCACGTTACAGCATTAACATAGGTAACTATCCACATAATAAAAAGTTGGCAGGCAGTGAGCCCCAGTTATATTGAACTGATCAACATCATAATGCAGCACTTCCTGAAGCTCCTTCAGCACTTGGCTAAAATCACAAACAATATGAAAAATAACATACAAATATAGTGTAATTTTCATCCAATACATAGAAGTCAGTAGAAGGGAATCATACGCTGACATCAGTAATTTTGCTGCCCTTGCTTGTAATAACTTGAACCAAGTAATTTTCCTCATCACCATCAACACTCAATAGAAAGCATCCCACAACTATACAATCTGGACGGATCCATCTGATAGCATCCACTGGTACCCCAAAACATTAGAAATGATAATAAATCAATGGATAAGTAGATAATTAACAATAACGAAGATAAGGAACAATTAGGTTTTATGAATTAAGGGATTATGAAAATCCAGCAATTCATACTTGATCAGAACTTGCAACATAACCAACCAACAGAATTTGCAACAGAAACAAAAAAGCAAAAAGACTTCTCCCAAAAACCGTTATTTCATAAATCCAATCTCAATAATTGATAAAAAAGAGGAAGACATATTATCAACAAATATATAGAAGCTTTCTTCAGCTATATCCCTTGCGAAAAAAGAAGTTTCTATATTCCAAGAATGGATGCAATGAGAATTTTAATTAATAAAAGTTACACGGGAGCGATATCAGCCTGTAAGTTGAATTTCAACCTCTCAGCAGCTCCTCTGTTGAATTCACACCAAATAGTCCACATTATATGTTTAGGGGAAAGAATCTAACTCTACTCACATTCCCAATACCCTAAATTTCCGGTGGACCTAACAACTACATTGTCTTTGCTTAAATAACCTAATACACTTTTGAAAGACATAACGGAAAGATCCGAACGGAATAAAGCATCCAGTGTAAAGTCAAACCACAACCTTTCATAACTCCATACACATAAAACACTACTGAAGCAGATTCTCTCTAAAGCTTTGAAATTGTCTGCTGCACGGATGGAATCCTTAGTTGCTGTCATAATGAAAGAGAGTTGTAACAATGGGAATCATGAGGCCAAAGGCATTACAAATAGCAACAGAAATTTTGGTTCTCTATCGACGGCTCAAACAATTGAATGAACTTACTTTCATTCTGCCCTTCCAACCACCTACCAAGTGTATCCAGCCTTTTCCCATACAATCAAGTAACATGCGTGGCAAAACGTTTTGGACCCCAGATTTCATTAAACTTTGTGTTCATGTTAACCATCTAATTCCAGATCACAATGAATAGGTACTCAATTTGTCCTATGTTTTTGAGATGCTTCACAAAGTTCGAAGAACATCACTTGAAAATAACAGATGGAATATTTCATCTAAATTTCAGAATTTCCAATTCAACTTATAGATATAAAAAAGTGAGAGAAATATTAAATTCATTTCAACCATGTAGTTGCAAACAGGGGATAAATTTGAAATTAGAAACAATGATATCCATGTAATTTGTAGCAGCAATTTGGCATGTCAGAAGAAATGGTGCAACTGTTACTATTAGGCCTTTGTGTAAAGAGTTGAAAAATCATATTGTCTAACAATGCAGTCCCCAAAAATATCAGGAATAATGCAAATTATCACAATATCAAGTACTGACTGGCAGCAATAACCTAAGCGAGCCATGGCTTGCTTGCCTAGGAATGGCTCAAAATATTGTGCTCTACCTAGAAATAAAATTTTACCTCAATAGTTCCGGTAGGCTGAATAGACTGTACCTCTGAACTAACAATGAATATAGATCCAAACAACAAAAACTCAACAAACGGTGCTATATGCAATAATAGTAATAAAAACAAGAATATTATACAGAGAAAGGTAGACGGGGTGGCATCATGAATTATTTTGATAATCTGGTCCAATACCTTTTATAACTTGATTAACATCTGAATCACCAACGACTGACTTGAATGGAAGCGACAACCTCAACCTTTCCTTAAATTGAGATGACAAAATACTGAGGACATTTTTCCTCGCCACAGCAACAAAATTTCCCTTCACACTCCAATCAACTTGCCCAAAAAAATCGAGAGTAAGCAAAGTATATATAAAAAAGAAAAGGGCAACACATTTTGCACGTTTGAACAAAGTTATATACGTTCTATGAAACAGGATTGAGTGTTTCATTGGAAGAAAAATTATCAATATCAATGCAAACAGCTTAGTCCTTTTGGCAGTGAAGAAAATAATTTATTTTATTTGTAGTCATGCAAAAAAAAAAGGTTTTCACCATTAGTAATGTCCTTGAATAGTCTTTCGTTCTAACGACATTCAATAAGATGGTGAATAAATATCTGAAAGGCAAAAGGTGCATACAAATATTTCTATGACATTAAAATACTAAAACCTATGATGCTTGGACTCGGGTACGGGTATGTATCCAAGCGTCGAATCCATTATTTTCTAAAATAAAGAATATGGGGACATGGTTAAAAAGCGTCCAAATTTTGGACACGGGTACATGGCTACGTCTTTCAATATTCAATTTTTTTAAATTAACCCAAGATATCATTTTAAATAGACTAAAATCAATCCTTCACAAAGAAGGAATTTAAATAGAATTTTGGGGTTTAGTTTTCAATTATGGAAAGTTAATTACTAAATGTTATATAAAATAGAAAATGAGGGACTTGATTACAATTTAAACTTAAAGTTAAAGAGAAAAGATAGAAGAAAAAGAAGGGAAAACCTTGTGCCGTCGCCGAAGAANTTTTCATTTCATACAAAGAAAACCCTAAACTATCGATACAGAGAAGTAAGGAAAAAAAGAAGAAGGCAAAGAGAAGATGGAAAAAATAGAAGGGAAACCTTGTGGAAGAAGAAAAGGGAAAGAAGAAAAAAATCAAGCAGAAACGGTGAAATGTCCGATTGAAATTTGAAGGATCCGACACATATCCCATACCCATGTCGGGTACTTCTTCAATTTCTAAGAGTCCGAGCATCATAGACTAAAACTAAAGTTATGGCATTCTGTGAGGCTCATCTAGCACCGGACACGTGTTCAGAGAACTAATATATATTCAAAAAGATGAAAGGCATACCACAATCAACATTGTCCATCATGTAATCAGGGGGGGCTTGACCAGATCCACAGTAAAGTTTTCCATCAGTTGAAAGGGTAACATAAACCTTTTCAAATTTTCTAGACCACCGCATATCCTTAATGCAACTGGAACCATCAAGTGAGACTGAGAAGGATGGTTTTTGCTCCTGTTACATCGCCATAGAAAGAAAGATAAAGATATCACTTCGGCATATTCACCATGGATAAAGTGAAGAAAAAAGAGGGTCAGTTTTATATGCTCTAAATAGAAAACAAATTTTACAGCTACTTATAAATTAGCTTGGTCTATGCTAGTTTCTCAACATCTGATTCCTTTAAATCCCCCAGTATATATCTAGCAATACCAACAACCTGAACATTATTCCACTATTTCTGGTGTAATTTCTGGTTTCTTCTTGCGGTTCACAGGACCCTCTGAACTCCTAAATTTCCCAGCCTCATTTTGAGTTGGTCTTTACCATCTAATTCAAATTCAAATCCCCCGGTATATATCTAGCAAGCCTTATTTTGAGTTGGTCTTTACCATCTAATTCAAATCCAAATCCCCCGGTATATATCTAGCAATACCAACAACCTGAACATTATTCCACTATTTCTGGTGTAATTTCTTGTTTTCTTCTTGCATTTCACAGGACCTTTGAACTCCTGAAGTTCCCAGCCTTATTTTGAGTTGGTCTTTACCATCTAATTCAAATTCAGTTCATATTTCCAGATAAAACTCCTATTGTTTTAGAGGTCTAAAGTTTAGTTTCTTCATAATACTCTGAGGAGAAGAGGACATTCAGAAAAACATTTTACGGCAACTTAGATTTGTTGCGAACTAATGGTAGATAGCTTGAAGCTCTTATAGATAATAAATAGTTAACTAATAAGCATGTATCAACAGAGAAAAAAATGTCATAGAGCCTTGGAGAAGCTCTATCGGCCTTAGTGCATACCTTGTGGAGCAAAGCGCTAACAGCAAAAAAATGGATATCCCTTCCCACAGTGGCTGCAAGGACGGAATCATCAGCTGACAAGGCCACTATTGAAACCTTTCCAATAGGAAGGTCCAAGAAGCTAAACTCCTGTACAGATCGACCAGTATTTTTGTCTTTAAATTCCTCAGCGGCTGCAATAACCTCCTTAGTCTTTGCAACACAAAACCCTAAACAAACATAACAAGAAATAGCAATTAAAACGCTACCAATAGACCAGCTAAGTAATTAATGTTAATGTTAAAAAAAAAAAATAGTGACCATCTGAATGAGCAACAAAGAGGAGGCGAAAACGTTCGGAGACGGCCAAAGGCTGTGACGGAAGGCATTCCGTGTCAAACCCGGAATCAGGTTCGGACTTTATTGGAACCGGTTCTCCAATTCTTGAAAAGCGATAATTCAAGGAACCCGTTACGTCTCCTTCGATTTCTTCATCCACCTCAATGGTGACACCATTATTGTCAGTAGCCGACTCTTCTGGAGGATGAATTGCCATTAAAAGAGCACTCCAAATGCAGTAGTAACCAGCTAATACTGTATAGGATTTTCGTTGACTGCGAGTCCGAATTGGCAGGTAAAAATAACCCCTCCGTGTTCCTTAGGCGGGAAGCATTTGAGGGTGCCCTAAAACTATACTGTCAGTCTTCGCCTACTTCCTTAATTTCAAGGGTAAAGATTTTTTCTTCTGTGCACTGAATCGAAACCCTCGGCCACCAGTTCTATATAAAATTCGCTCCTCGTGAAAGGGTTTCAAAGGTTGAAGAACATGAATTTTTCGCTCATAGACACAAATTTTTTCCTTATTTCCTTACGTCTCCATCAAAATATTATTTATAAAACTAGAATTTTATGAAATGGTGCACTGCGCGGGCAAGAGTGTTTTTTTTTTTTTTTTCGTGTAATATTTTTTATTTGTTTAATGTTTGATTTCCATGAAATTGTTTTTATACATGTAATTACATTATCAATATTATGCTAATTCCCATATTTTTAAAAATATATTTTTCTCTTTTTTTTAACAACAAATAATATTACATACAAATTTAAAGCCCGTTCGGTAGGGATTAAAATTGAAAAACTAATCGTTATTGTTGACTTTTATTAGATGGTGGCACCCAATAACGGCTATATTTTCAATTTTAATTGGATTTTAATCGGTACCAAACCGGCTCTTAAACTTTTTTATTATTTTTTAACCATACATTCTCCATCAATATATTATTTCAAAATGAATTCTATACCAAAAATGGGATTCAAACAAACTTTATGTAAATCACTATATATAAATATTTATGTGAATGTGAAATCAAAATGTGTTCCAATATTATTTTAGCATTCTAATTCGATTCACATCTAGAAAAATGAAATGGGGATAATAAAGATTTTTAGGTGAGAAGAATAGTGATTTGTGTAAACAATGAGTGTCGAGATTTAAAAAACGAAAAGACAAAAATAATTGAACAAATATTTGTAATAATTAGAGGTAAGAGAAGTTAATATTTAAATAAACATGCAAACACTTGTCATAAAGTTTTGTTAACCTCCTTTCTGCAATTACCAACTACTCAGAGACACAACACTTTAACCATTTGTACAGAAAGAAATTACCAGAAAAGAGACAAATATAGGTCCCATCGTGTATTCAATTTAAAAAGGAAAAAAGGTGCGGGCTCCACCCTTGTGTGAGTGGTCTGGTGATTTTTTTTCTGGTTGTACAGCACAGTTGAAGATACAAGGGTCATTTGACATCTTTAAAAAGTCAAAAGTTGCTTTCAAGAATAAGAAATTATTTTTGAAAACATTTGAATAATTTTCTTGAAGAACTCAACTTTTAGAAAAATCTGACATAAATTAACTTATTCTACAAAAAGCCAAAAGTAAAAATCCCACCAAACAGTCCCACCTTCTGTCACACCATTTTTTGTGGTAGCGTGAACGACGAGAAAAGTAACACTATAAAACAAGAACCATGCTACTATTACATAATAAGTTACCTAAAGTTTTACCTACTTGACACATGGGTAAAACTTTAGGTAACTTATTATGTACATTAAGTTTAATCCATAAAACAATGTGGTCGAGCATAACCATGTACAAAAATTCTAAATTTCAGAAACATATTCATCAAAGCCTGCAACAGTTCATTCATTAATTGAAGTTCAGAATACACTCCATAGAACAGATAGCCCAAAAATACAGTTGGACAATTTTCTGGCAGAATATATAACAGCAGAGAACACACCTGGAATGACGGGAGGAAATCCAAACGTTTATTTAAACATTGCGTATTGGTTTATTTATGAGCTATTCGTATATAAAAATCGAACTTGCTAACATTACACGATTACTTGAATTGAAAGAGATACCAAACTTATCAAGAGTCAATCGAAACACAAATAAGGCAAAACACTGACAATTTATTTCGGACCCAACGGCTGTGTGTTATTACCCAACAAATGTGTCATCCAGAATCATCTCTGAGGGGGATCGACAGTCCGAACATTTGCACCAGTCATCCCTTCAATTCGATCTTTCGAGATCTCCACAAAATGACCCACCATTTCATAAAACTGCTTCAATCCTGACAGTGGGAGAATGATGGAGGAGCGATCTGAACCTGCGACCTGCAATTCAGTGACATTTTAAAAACACGCAAATAGATAATAAAATACCTAAACATGGAAAATTTATGCAAGCCAATCCCAGTTGTCTATCAATGCAGACCACTGAGCAATACCTCTGATATTCTCAAGAAATGGCCTCTGTTGTTGCTCCCAAGGTCAAAGAAGAATCTCTTTTGATCAGCCCGTATCACTTTAGAGACTCCCATGTTATTGATTTCTTCGGGTGGTGGCAAATCAGCAGACCGATCCACATTCAAGTCAGTTGCTGCGGAAGGTTGAGAACTGTGACTGGATATAAAGCCAACCCCAACATCATCCGAAAGTCCAACAAGGTGTTCTGAAGGTTCCGAGTTTTGCTGATGTATTCACACAAAAAGAAAAGGTTTGGCTTTTGAGGCACCTCAAGAATAAGTAGAGCTAGAAATGCCAAATATTAATGGATGAAAAGATACCCGATTGGGCAGAACGAAAAGCCTTGATGCTTCATTTATTTCTGCCAAAATATTCCTAAATGCAGCCCATCCGTCATCTCGGGCACCTCCTGCAGGGACAATGATTGTACTGCGGTTTCTGCTAACAGATGCTTCAGACACCTGCATGCAGAGTCTATTAGATACAATAGAGATTTTGCTATGCTACAGTCAAACTTCAGTTAAAATCAAAATCAGAGATTCAGAACATTATAAGATGCATATTATCTGGCCTGTGTAATTTGGTAATTTAGGCCAGTCAAATGCAGTCATTAGTGGAGAACTCGTTAGCGCGATATTATATACATACACTAGCATGAGTAAAAAAATACATACTCAACTCCCATTGGTTATAGCACTTGCAGGACTTGAAATCACAGACAACTTAGATGAAAACAAAGAAATACTTGTTTAGTCAAATTGAATAGAGGCACCGATTCACCAATCTGTAGGCTAGAAACCATCACCAGCTAACAATTACATATCAATGCCAGAAAAACAATTACAAAAGAATCTGAAATGGTATTATAGGTAGTTAGGGATATGAAGCATGGATGGTGTAACTCCCTTGTCCCTAATGAAATGCTTTGATAGACGTGAATAAACCAAATTCCCCTCCTTGCCAGACCCTCTTTGAGTACAAAAAATACAGCACAAATAAATATAGGATAAGTTGAAATAAGACAGAAAGAAGTAAAACATTTCATAATTTCAAGTACAGCTGTATGAATTAACTAAGAAAAATAGGAAAAAAAGTTAAGCCACTGTTTGGTACACATTAAAATTTGAATTAAACTATATGTACTTAAAGTTTTACTACATGGTTGACAAAATAGCCAAGTGGCGGCCCCCTATTGGAGGGGCGGCTGGTAGGGGGCCGCCACTTGGCCTTGTAGTAAACCATGTAGTAAAGCTTTAAGTACTTGTAGCATGGTCCTTAAAATTTTCATTATCATTCTTCTACTCATTTTCAATCACGCATTTTTCAATAAAATAATATTTTCCATCACATCAATAACTTTTCCTTCTTTTTCAACAACACATTCTCCATCAATCTACTATTCCAGAATAAATTCTTCCAAAATAATGTGACTCAAATACACCCTACAAAAATGACATTTCTTGGATAAGTACCATATTTCCAAACAATTTCTCATTAATGATTAAATGAATACAGCATCATCTTATTTTAAAATGATAAATCAACTAATTAATTTGAGTTATATGAATCTTTAAACATGTCTCCGCTTTCATTAATGAGAAAATGAAATCTATCATTTGCATATCAGCGTAAGAATGCAGAAACCAATTCTTCTATCTATTATTTTTTTTTTTATAACCGTGGATGTCCGGCCAACTTGCACGCACCTCGACTAATCCCACGGGGCCCTGAAATTTACGACTGGATACTCACCTCAGTGAACATGAGGGGACTCAAATTGGTAATCATTGGGGAGCAAATTCAAGGCCTAACCAATTAAGCAACCCCTCGACATAATTATTCTATCTATTATGCTCAAGATATTATATAGATATAAATAAAAAAAATTACTGTCATTAGAATTTTCTTTTTATGCTGATTGTGAGCATCATAACTTTAGCCTCTGTTTGGTACGCATTAAAATTTTCATTCTTCTACTCATTTTTAGCCACACATTTTTCAATAAAATAATATTTTCCATCACATCAATAGTTTTTCCTTCTTTTTCAACTACACATTTTCCATCAATCTACTATTCCGGAATACATTTTTCCAAAATAATGTGGCTCAAACACACCCTTAATATCATACTTCAAATTGAATATTTACTTCTGCATGTCATATCCCCATCAGATTGTACCTTGAGAATTCTAATAATTAGTAGTATTCATATCTTCTCTTATATAAACCCATAGCAAGATACATGCTTTCTAATTAAAAGGAAAAAAACAAAGAAACCTATTGCACAGGAAAATAACATTGAAGAATAGAAGTATGTGCAGGCAGAGACAATTGTCGTCGTCACAGGAGTATCTTCAAAGCAAGGAAAATGTGCATTGGAGGGTAAGTTCTACAGCCAGAATCAATATAGAATTCAACAACTTTACTAAATAGTGGACAATAAAGAATGTGTAGAGCATCTCTTACAGAGACACTGGACGGTACTGACAGACTACAGTGGAACACTTTTGACACTCGAAGATTTTACAGCACTTTAAGTAAAAGCAAAAATGTGGTGTAAGCATTAAACACCTAAGATGGTGTTAAATTCTACCAGAAGGAATGATTTATGGAGACCTTTTCAGAATTGTTCGAGGAAATTGAATATCATGTAATGCTCTACAATAATATTGTCTTTTCAGAAAATGATAAGAAAGGAACCGGGCAGGAAAAGATGTATTACTTGCGTTATGAAATAATAACTTATAAGCTTATCAGAGATGCAAACAGGTTGCTAGCAAAAATTCTGTGCTGAAGCTAGAAACAAATAGTGCAGGAAAAAAAAATAATAAAAATGAAACCATTGTTAGTGCCCCCATAACGATGTCAATGCACTGCTCAAGATGCAGGAAAAGTCTCAACTGTAAATTGGATGCAAAAAGCATATGACCATGTGAATCAATCTCTCGAGTTATAACTTGATGAGAGAGTATTTGAAATTTATTAGTATCAACAAATTGAATTTTTCGTGTTAGATACTGCAGTGGAGTCACATATTGAAAACGGCCATTGACAGCTGCGACTGAAGCAAAAAGTACATAGCACCCAACACCAAATAAAGTCAACTCTCTCGAAAACACAACTAATGGAAAATCTAGATCATATTCAATAACCAATAGCGGAGACCGGAGAGATACCAAAAAACCTTCTAGCGCCCCATTAGGCCTGGGCATTTTAACCACCCGACCTGAACTGACTTGGGTCGATTTCTGCAAGCTTTTCAGCTTGGGTCCGGAAGTTTTAGGGGTAAATTAGGTGGGTCAGTATGGATTCTACCATCATCCCGGAATGACCCAAACAAAACCGACCCGACCCGACCCGACCCGACTCGCAAAGAGCGAACTCGAGATTTGCCATCAAGCAAACCTGATATTTGGTTAGCATTCTCAACTTTTGCATTGCAAACTCGAGGTTTCCCAAAAATCTCGAGTTTGCTCTGGACAAAACAAATCGAATTTGTTGGACAAATTTCGAATTTGCTATGCAAAATTCGAGTGTGCTGGACAAATTGTGGAAATCTCAAGTTTACTTGACTACCTAACTTCAAACACATATAACTTTGATCTACAACTCCCAATTGCGCTCCTTTTTTTTTTTTAACTCTAAATTAAATTATCTTTCCAATGGTATATTATTTGTTCAAACCGACAAAACCGAGCCAAAATGGTTCGAGTCCATTCGTTTCGTTAAAAGAATTGGATCAGTTTGGTTGAAATTTAACCAGATCCAGTAGGTCGGTTTTGGCACCCATGCCACCTATAGCACCCGTGTTAATACAGAGTATCGAGATAGGCAATAATCGTTAAAACTCCTAAATTAACACAAATAGCAATAGATTATGTAAGATAAATTAGGCAAGGATGGGCGCAAGCAAATACAAGAGCATGAATAAATTCGACAGTAAACGTGAAAAGGAAGAAATTAACCTTGAGAAAGCGTCCCCTTCTATTCTCACCAACGTCAAAATAAAATACCTGCAAGTACATACCGCAGAAAAAAATAAAGAAGAAATTAAATTAGGGGACCAATACAGTGTGTGGGGTGTATAGGTGCCTTAGTGTCGAGCTGGAGTTCTTTGCTAAAAACTTCCGGGTCATCGGAATTGGCATAGTAATTGAAGAGATCAAGGAACCAGGAGATGCCGTTGGAGGGGACTATGATGGTGGACCTGGTGGCTGAAGTCTTCTCGGAGATCTTAAGGTATCGTCCACGTGGATTCTCCTTCAGGTCGAAGTAGAAAAGCTTGTGTTCCACCTGCAAAGTTTTGCACAGCAACTCCACATCATTCCCTCCGCCAACGCCGCCCGAATTCCCCTCCATCAATCAATCAAAGAGCTCTCACTTCTCTTTGCGTTTCCTTTTCGGTACTCCAGCAATTCCCGACTTCACCGAACCGAACAAACCGATATCGAGTGGAATGTCAAAATATTAATCTCTTCTGCGATTCATGAAAGAAATCTCTAATTGATTCAAGAAGAATTGGATGCAAGGATAGTGGTAAAAGCTACTAATTATTAGGGCTTAAGATAGAAGAGCAAGCGGTTGAGCGAGAAAGCGAACGTTTTGTTAGAATTTCATATTCAATTCTTCGTTGAGTGCGTAATTTATTTCCATTAAAAATAATTTTGAACGCTCTCACACGTGTAACAATTCCTTTTTTAGTACTCTCCTTAACTCCTAACACACTTCTTCCCCTTAGATTTCACCTCGTTTGGCCCTCATTATTCTCAAAATTTATTTTTTCCTCTTATTTTTAATCACACTTTTTTCATAAAATAATATTATATGTAAATAAAAAAAAATAAAAAATCCTTTCATTTGAATTACACATTTTTCAGAAAACAATAACAATATTCCAAAAATTATAATTGCCACGTAATAAGGCAAAACGGTCTTCTTTGTCTCTTTTCTAAAATTATTTTTTTTCTCATCAAACTTATTTTTAATCACATATTCTCACTAATTATCCCATATTTTAACCACGTATCTTTATAAAAATCATTTTTCACAAAATGTATTCTCAAAAATTTTCGACCAAATATGGAGGCTTAATCTTTCGGCCCTGTATCTCCACATTATGCAGTTTCATCCCAAATGACGAGAATAAAAAAAAAAAAAAGCAAGCAAAAGATACTAATAAAGTAAATGACGATGTACAATGAATAAAATTGAAAAAGTGGGACGAAAGGTAGGGGGTGGGAGCCAGGGGAGAGATACGGTGGCATTGAGAAAAAAAATTACAAGAAGGTGTTTACAAAACATCGAAGATGACCACAGTCAAATTTAGAGAAAATTATTAAGGACGTATATCAATTGGCTTTTTTTAAATGCTAGTCGTATGCCTGTGCAATGCACGGGTTGTGGTATTTTAACGGTAATGTTAGTCTATCAAAAGTTAATGAAAGGCTAAATAATTCTGAAAGTTCAGTAAGTATATATCTAACATAGTAATTAGTTAAATTTCATAATGATAATATTTTAGTAAGATTCAAATGAAAAGTGTTGGCAGCCAAAAAAATTTAATTCATTTTCTCCCTCTTCTTATTAATCACACATTCTCTCGATAAAGTAATATCACACATAAACCCAAAAATTCTCATTACTTTTTAACCACACATTCTTAAAAAAAAAAAAATACTATTCTAAAATCATTTTTTCTCAAATAATGGAGTTCAAACAAGGGCTAAGGCAAACCTAGAGACACAATCTTACAATGAGGATAAGGAAACACCTTAATGAAAAATGACAAGAAACTTGCCCATGTATTCGCAAAAAGTCCTTTTAAATATTAAACATAACTTAAAAGACACCACCTTGCACGATGACTCTTAAGCTAATACTCTAGTCAACATCGAAAACAGCAGTGAACTATTGGTCTAGATTTGTCAATAGAGCCAATTGAAAAACTCAAATACTATTAACAACCTTAGACAAAATCTTCTTAAATCCGAAGGAAAAAATGCAACCAAATAATAGCACACTAAGGCGCAATGCACCAAAAAAAAAGCATTACTGTCAACTGTGGTTATATAACATACAACGGTAGCATTAAGAGCATTGGGCACAGAGAGTCGGTTGAGAATTGCATTTGTTGAATAAGCTTTGCCCACAACAAGTACCTGAGAATTATTCAAAAGAAATGAGTTCACATCAGTGCGTGTGGTATAAATTAAACATGGAAATGACGATTGATAATTCTTGCACCTGAATTTTCATCATCTACATTTCTTTGACTATTCATTGCAATGATCTCCATTCATCTGGCTATCCTTAATGGGATTACTATGGGTGGCAGGGCTGGGATTTCAATCCTGGGATATTCTTAGTTGCAACTCATAAGTCAGTTCTAACATAAGCAAGATTTTAAACTAAATCATCAAGAATCAACAGATAAAACAAATTATTTCAAAAAAGGAAATCACTCTAAATGAACACAAATCTGAAATTCATATACTTTAGGTCGCCACTCTCCGATTTCTATGCACTCAAGCACATCTAATATCTTTTAATTTCATTGATACATTGAAAGAAAGAAAAGAATCAATGCAAGAAAGGTAATAGATAGAACGACAAATATTTCTTCAGTATAAAATTAAGGAAAATGCTTGAGAATGAGAAAAAAAAATGTTTACATGGACTTAAGATGAAGATGTGAAGTGCATATTCTTCAACTCTAATATAGGTAAGCACGTGACAACAAACATAATGAGATGATATTCAACAACTTACATTACATGGATGTTTTTGGTCACATCCAAGGCAGAATTAGCCCTCCTTGTGAGAAACTTTGCAGGGTTATAAACCAGAGTAGGCATATGGAGATGACATTGTTGACGTAAAAAATGGGTTCTGATGAGAAATTATCGAGTGTTAGTTATTTTTCTCAAACGTGCAAGATGCCTGACTGAAATTCTGAAAAGAATGGGATTGCCTAAAGGTGTAATTTGATGTGAATCTGGGAAGTAATATGGCACAAAAGATCCATGGTAAGTCGAAGATATACAAGTGAATGGACAATAGAAAAGTTAGTATTTGGGATAATATATCACATTCCAGACGTGTTTGTTGATACTCCCACTTGACCAAAACTTGACACTGGAGGAGGGCCACCACTCTAAATTGTCATTGGAGCATTTGGGCCGACACCGAGAACACAGTTTTGAGTGTTAATTGGAGCTTTTGATGAAACTGTATAAGGTTTCTGTACAAGGATTTGAAATTCAACCAATTTGCAATTTAGGGGCTGTCTGGGAGAGCTTAAATTTTGCTTAAAATCGAGTTTTTAACCGTTGTGCGTCCAACGGTAAAATTTCCAAGAATTGGGCTGATTCTTGTGTCAGACCAAAATTTCCATTGTACCCTCCATTATTCCCATGTTGAATGGTCAACTATGTGTCATAAACTTTGTATTACACATCACACAAAAGTAAGGGCAAAATGGTCATTCGGCCTGTAGATTTCTTGGATGAATAAAATCTGCTTTCACGTGGCAATCTTCCAACGGTTCAAAAATCAATTTCATGGGAGAGGGAATCGCTCCCAGACAGGGGCTTAGTAGGATCCTCTCTCTATCTATCTGCATCGAGATAAAAAAAAATAACATCCAGTAAATAAACTGATCTACCAAGTAACCTAATTCCTATTATATAATTGTGGAATCTAAAAACTGATGAAATACCAAATCCATTAAATTTTCTGAACAAGTTAGACATATTTGTGAAAGCCAACACTAATTGAGATTTTATACTAATAGTCTCATTCCTAAGTATAGATATGTAAAACTGCTGAAACACAGATTGATAAAATTCTGAACTTTTCTCTGCAAGAATTTAATGAACTAACGAAAAAAGAGAGTTATTTCACTCTGGGTAATCGATTTTTTACTTATATTGTGTTATCAATACACTGCTTCAATTTTGAGAATAAATGTCTTTATTTGAATTTGTATAATCCTTTAGGTGATACAGCTTTCAACCTCATTGGACAGTTTGCCCCAAGAATACAAAACGGTGAGTCTAGATTATCTTACAATGGACTGTAAGCTCAATCCACGGTTAGCTTCATCATATCCCAATGTACGCAACTCTTTATAGCCGATATCGCTAACAATATCACATGGACAGCTGAGGATAAAATAATTGGCCATTTATGAACTTCATTTCAGCTGCAAAAATGACCAACAGAGTTACGAACTAGATACTTTAAGATATTAAATTTATTAAAGATCCGGAAATAATAGAAGATGGTGCATACTTTTTGTCGTGTCCATAACAAGTAAGCTTCCACAGTGAATTCTCATTTTCATAATCTTCGATTATTTGACGTTTGCAAGACTTAGGATCTGTGCATCTTCATGGGCATCAAAACCATAATCCACCAAATGCAGTGATTTTAAGTGTAAAATGAAAGAATGAAATATTATAAATGCATATAAAAGAAAATGTTTCATTAATGATCACATTTATTTCACGCTTCACGCTGCATCAATATACCTCTTTACTCGTTCTCATATCTAATTTTCAGATCCTTTTTTTAAAGTTCAATGCCAATAATGAAAAGTTTAAGACAATCAAAATGTTAGCTTTGTGGCTCTTAAAGGAGGTTTAAGATCATGTGCGTGCCTGCTAAGCCAAAGCAACTCTAATTTTTTATAGCGCTAACAATAATCTACAATAAACTCATAGCAAAACAAAATTATTTCTATCTTGTATATTTTAAAAGTTAACAATACATTTAAAAATAATATTAATCAAATTTACAAACACTTATTTTTAACACTAATCAAATAAACGGTGGATTACCTCTAAAAAAAGAACGAAAAGTAAAAAAAAAAATGGTCCGCGCTGTATGGACACCAGGTGCATGGTGTCCGCACAACGTGGACCATTTTTTTTATTTTTTTTTACCGTGCTAACAATAATCTACAATAAACCCATAGTAAAACAAAATCATCTCTATCTTATATATTTTAAAAGAGTACAATATATTTAAAAATAACATTAACTAAATTTACAAATTCTTATTTTTAACACTGATCAAGTAAATGGTGGATTGCCTATGAAAAAAAGCATGAGAACTAAAAAAAAAAGGTCTGCACAGCGCGGACACTGGTGTCGCCGGTGCAGGTGACCGCGCAACGCGAACCATTTTTTTTCAGTGCTAACAATAATCTACGATAAACCCATTGGCAAAACAAAATCATTTCTATCTTGTATATTTTAAAAGTGTACAATACATTTAAAAATAACATTAACCAAATTTACAAACACTTATTTTTAACACTAATCAAGTAAACAGTGGATTGCCTTTGGGGGAAAAAAAAAAAGGAACAGTAAACGATGGATTGTCCAAGAAGCAAGAAGATATTCAAAGTTAACAATTGTGGTTATGGGTAGAAGGAAGTCCATGTTACCCTTAAAGCTTGGATGAATAGTGGAGGATGTATATGGATAAAATGAGATTAAAAAAGCTTCACAAATAACTAGTAAACGGTGGATTGCGTCTTTTAAGATAGTAGGGAAAGTACTTGAAAGGGAAAAAATAGCCAAAATCATGATATTAAAAATTGATTATCATAAAGTAGATCATTAAGATTTTTTTTTTACAAAAATCGAATATTAATTAAAAAAAACTCATTTCTCTATCTTTAATCGTTTATTTCTATCTTTAACTACTACTCTCTCTATTTAGTGTGTGTTTGAACCATATTATTTTGGAAGAATGTATTCTGAAATAGTAGATTGATGGAGAATGTGTGGTTGAAAAAAAAAAGAAAAAGTTATTGATGTGTTGGAAAATATTATTTTATCGAAAAAAATGTGGTTGAAAATGAGGAAAAGAATGAGAATGAAAATTTTAATGTGTACCAAACAGGAGCTTAATCTCGGTAGAAACGGAAGCACCATTTTTTCCTCTCTCTCTAACCATTCCTCTCTCTCTCTATCACGAAAAGCATTTCTCTATACTCTACTTATACCAAATCGTGCGACAAGCTTTCCCGAGGACAGCATAGATCTGACCCCAAAATCACAAGCTTGTAGCATGTCTCCGTGACCTCCTACTTCGTTGCCCTAACCTGCCTCGTTTTTACTTTCAGCATTTAGTGATTGAAATATATAGACCCGATTTTGAAATATTTTGTATATCGGAGTTGGTGGTAGATTTAAGGTAGAGGTAATGATGGATTTGAAGCGCAAGTGGTGATAGTAGTTGCAGATTTGAGGTGGTGACGGTATTTTGACTATGGGGGAATCGAATTATAAAAATCTAATTTTAAAGTATTTCGGATGAATGATGATAATTAGCACTAGGTGTCATAATGTAAGTCTTAATTAAAAGTGAAATTATGTGACTCGTTTAGTTGTGTTTCTCATTCAAGGCTATTTAAATGCCAACTAGACCAGTGGGTAATTTACAAGTAATTTAGGACCTATTAAATGTATGATATGCGACTAAATATATGATAATGTTTTACAAATTGTACCTTATGTGTTTGTGATCCATCGTGATTTGTAGTATATGATTGTGACCATTGAATGTGTGATATCGTGACCATGACCTATTTAATTAAATTATACGTTACAACATTTTATTAGAGGTCACCAATGTGACCACCTAATTTTTAAATTGCTCTTTGAAATGTCCGGGTTGTGAATTTTCCTACATGAAAATTCCTCTAAATTGTACACCGCAAAACACAATAGCTTGTTTTTCTTATTAGCACGATAGGTGGGTAATCCCTTCTGTTATGAGTGAATCTCGTAGGATTTTTTATCCTCTTTCATAGGCCTATTTTTAGTAAGCGGATGTCATTTTAGAAATTTCAAGTTTCATACTTTTTCTAGTCAACATTAATAGATTTTCCAAAATTGATTAGACAAGAAACTTTGAAAGCCAAAATTAAAACATTTTATCTCTTCGACATCTCCTTTTACAAAGATTTGTTGATAAAGATCTTTATTGTTACACGTGTGTCATTTCCTCGTCTCTCTTCTCCCTTACAAATGTGCACACTATTATTCTAATGGTGAATCTTTTAACTATTCATCTTTCGTATCAATTGATAGTGGATTATCGAGATTTGTCGATGAAGAATCCCCCTTCTCATGACCTCATTATTTCCTCACCCCTTACAAATTTGCACATTGTTATTCTTGGCGACGATATTTCTTTATCTCTACCATAAATAAAAGAATCACTTCTCTCGTTACTGTTCATAAGCTGCGAGTCGAGCTGAATGATTTTTTGGCTCGGCTTGGCTAAATCGATTTTTTTTCCTTTTGATTCAGCATCCGCGAGCCGAGCCGAATAGCTTTCTGGCTCGGCTCGGCTCGGCTCAGCTAAGCAGATTTTTTTTTTATATGTTTGATTCAATATTTTAAGTTATAAATATGCGTTTTAAGCTATTTAA
>CAIGRF010004571.1:15242-25696 GCA_903798235.1 Fraxinus ornus | reverse complement strand
CCTTATTTTATTCTTTTGTTCTTGATCACATACTTTATTATTTTTCCATATAACTTCAACATCTTAATCCATTAATTGGTGTCACAACAAGTGGTATCAGAGAGATTCTGGTACTAGCTTGTTTTGTAACAATTTTCACTGACAAGTTTTGTGTTGCTGAGTTCATTGATGATTCTACTTCTGATCTACTTTGGATTTGCAGTTTTAGAGCTCATGTTATGGTGATCTGATAGGCAGTGAGATTGAATTCTGCATTTGGAGCGCAATAGGTTATAAATTTATGAGCGAACAATTAAATTTGATTTTTCATGATTTAGCTTTTTCTAGGTAGAATTTCATAATTCCGTTTAGCTGCAAGAATGTTTTTTTTTTTTTTTAATTGAATTGGATTATTTGATAGATTGAAGACGGCGTTATGGGTTTGAAATGAATGTGGAAGTCTATTTAGGTTTTATGGTGAAGCAGTCTATACCATCAAGAATTCTAGAATATAATCATTTCTACAAAACAATAATCAACTAATGTGCAACGCACGTTTTCCTCACTAGTATTGGCTAAATATACATACATACACGTCATGACACTTTGATGAAATTTCACTTGTACTATAATTAGAGTCGTATATTTAAATTTATCACTTTCCAAGAAAATCTGTGTTATTGATCCTTCTCGTATGTCTACTCGATTTCTTTATTTATAAGACATGACCAAGAACCTAAAATTCCACATCGATCTATCAAGGTGGTAACAACCTATTATGGGCACCAAGTTATAATTACACTTTTGCCATTTAGGAAAAGTGACAACTATAAAATTCGCTCATATTTAATATCCCCTTACGTGTTCTCTAGACATTTTTGATAACTTAACATATTACATCTTCTTAACATAAAAAAGACGTTAACACTTTGTTTATCACCTAACACGTTGCACTTTTTGAGAAAAATAATGCGGCAAAGCGTCATAAACTACTTGGAGAAAAACAAGAACTTCGAGATATTGCTTTCACCAATTTTTAACGAGTACATGTTAATAATTGAAGGTGAAATGTAACCGACGACGAATAAATTGTTAAAAGGATGACAAATTTACTTATTTATATTTATGTTTTCGACTGTATATATATGTACATGTTAGTACGTTTATTTTTCTTCGTTAGTCAGCATGAGATGGGGGTGGGATTGAGGAGTTGTCGACACACACAAGAGCTACGAGTAAGGACACGCAAGGCCTTAAATGTTTCGAAAGTTAGATGCAACTATGTAATGTACATGTGCTTCCGACCTTCTCTTAACGCTGACACAAACCATTTTTTCCTTATTTGTCTATTTGTTGGATTCTGCTTTTCTGCCTTTTCATTTCAGCCTAGGATGGGATATATTGGAAATTTATTGCCCTAACCCACGTGGGCTCAGCCTCAGCTACGTACTCTTCTGCCAAACAGACCTTTACACTCCAACTCTATCCTCGTTAATTATTAATTTCTTACACGTTCAAACATTGCTTGCAACTTAGTACTGCTTGACGAGATTCTACTTTTATTTTTGCTTCTTATAATAGAATTACGTTATGAGGAAGTCACTTTGAGTGAAACTCTTCTAATTAAATAAACACTCAAGAAATTATTTAAATAAGTCCAAAATAACTTTCGAGCTCGTCTAATTTCATTCGATCTTCCCATGAAAAAGCTAATTGGATTTGGCCTTGTGGGTTTGATCCGCTCAACTTGACTCATACGATTTTCTTTTCATTATGAGCGCACAACTTGCTCATTTTAACACATCTATTGTTACATAACACATGTACGTACCCACATTATTTGATATGCAAAATCATCGTGATACATATTGTTTCAGATGTATCGTGGTGTCATCAAAAGTTAGATTTTGCTTTAAAGACGACGATGATTAGTTGGATAATCATGTAACGATATGGCACATACGAATTTATCGAACATCATTAACAGTAAGTATCATATTTAAGGATATACTTCGTACGAGATGGAAATAAAAGGGGTTCTTGATGTGTACAGATCACAAGAAAACAACTTGGAATGTTTGCAATGCATAAAAAGAGATCCTCTTTATTTCTTTACTCCATTTGAGGTAATAAAAAAGTTGATCAATTAGGTTTTGCAGAATCCTTGGAGTTTTCCTTTGTGAGATTTAAAATTAGTCAAATGTGTTCGATCGATACGTTAATATTCGATAAATTAAATAAAATTAACGGAAAATATATAACAAGAATATTGCAATATTTTGATTGGATAAGAATATTCACAAGGCATATGGATGAGATCGACTATATGGAGGCAGCCATTCCAACAATAATAATAAATTAATAATATGGTCAGCATATATATATATTAAAATTTATTTACTATTTATTACTGAATATGGGAACAGAAAAATTACAAGCATTCATTAATTGAAAGCAGAGAATGTGTTGACAATTCATAAGCTTAGGCCTGATGGGATCTTATAGGGTGATACCAAAATTAAATGCAAATTTCTTGTGTTGTGTTGCAGAGTTCCAGGAGAGGGTCTATCAGGCCACTGGACAAGTGTAAACTATTTGTTTGGAATTAATGAATAACAACCCTAATATCATCAAGTCAGATAAATAATACTTTTTTTAACTGTTGAAATGAAAGAGTACAAATTTTTTATTTTTTAAAAATGTCTTCTTAGTAGGTAAATGTCAAATTTCCTAGTAGTTTATATCCAACATTTTTTTTTTTTTTGGAGTGTGTTCAACGAAATCAACTTGATTTATTGAACAATATGAACAAGATAATAACCCAAAACTTATTTCGAAACAAAAATAGTAAAATCATACATAAATAATCTTTTCTTTGTCATATTTACCATTTTCTCTAAGGGTGCGTTTGATTGAGAGTATGAAATTTGCATGAAAAGAAAATAAATTTTAGGTAATTCAATTGTCTAGAAAATATTTGTATGAAAATTATTAATTAAATATGTTGATTGATTTATTTTCAACCTGAAAAATATTATATTTGTCCATTTTTTATTGATGAGTACATAGATGAGAGTGAAAAAGAGAAAGTAAATTACCTGAAAAATAAAAATCAAATCCCACTAAAGAAAATATTTTCCTTGTTTTCAATGAAAATGTGGTCACATGATAAAAAAATAGGAAAATATTTTTCGTTGAAAAAATTGTAAATCAAACAGTAAAGAAGTAAAAAATTAGGTGGAAAAAATGTTGGAAATTGGTTTCGAAAGATTGAAATTTGGTTAAGTGTCCAAAACTTGAAAAAGTGACTTTCTGGTCAATTTCGGCCAAATATTCGGACTTGATCCGATGATCAAATTATAAAAGTAGATAGACTAACTTGTCTACTCGTTGAGTAGATCGTCGTGGTATATTTGGAATCTCAAAATCAATTCTGGATGAATGAGAAATTGCGGTCCAAAGTTGGAAAGAAAAATAGAGAAAGCTGTCTGAAAAATTGACTAAGGTTGTTGCTAGCTTATGGCTGAACTGTCGCTCGAGCAACAGGCCAGCTCGCTTGAGCGACGGCTAGCTAAAAGTCACTGTTTTTATCGTTCGAGCGAGGCAATGAGAACATGCTATCGATAGTGAATGGTGCGATCTTTAATAAGAGTTGCTAAGCTTGGGAACGCGACATTTCATCACAACCCATCATCCTCTATAAATAGGACCCTAGGGACGTCTCAATTTTCACAACAATGATATACAATCATATAACATTCATTTTCTCTCTCTCTTTTCAACCAAATTCTTGCATTCTTGTTGCATAAATTTTGGTTTTCTTCACTTGCATACCGGAGTTCGTAAACCAAGTTCTGGTTCGCTATTTCTTGTGTGTTGTAGTGCTACTCACACTAGAAAATAGTCGTTGTATCTTTTGAGTTGATTGTCATAAATCATAGGCATCGTTGCGGAGCAAATTCGACTTAAGGGCAAAATGTTCAACACTTGCCCTGACTTTGATATTATTGCTGCTATACTGCACATTTTTGAGGATTTATTTGGAGTCCATTTACTACTGTTACTATGT
Organism: Fraxinus ornus; assembly: GCA_903798235.1. Classification (NCBI taxonomy): domain Eukaryota; kingdom Viridiplantae; phylum Streptophyta; class Magnoliopsida; order Lamiales; family Oleaceae; genus Fraxinus; species Fraxinus ornus. The sequence goes on along the minus strand of CAIGRF010004571.1, from coordinate 21,648 downwards.
CGAAATATCTACAGAATTTTAAAGGTAATTTGAAATATTTTTCCCGACATTGTTTGTCACTCTATAGTCCATACACGAAATATTTTCCAACTAAAAACACGTTTTCGATAGAAAGAAAAATATTGGCAATAAGGGGTACTCGAACCCTGATCAACTTGGGCATAACCCGCAGTATACCTCCGCCAGTTACTGAGGGACCGATGACTGGTGGTCCAGGAAATTAGTCTGGCTAAATTGGGATATCTGGGTACAAAAAAAAAAAAAAAATCAGTTACTGAGGGGCCGGTGGTTCAGGAAATTAGTTTGGCTAAGTTAGGATACCTGGGTACCAAAAAAAAAATATTGGCAATAAAACACACCCTAATTATAATTCACGAAATCAAAAAAGTGATTACTGTTAAAGAAATATAATTCATTCAATTTCCCAAAAGATGAAGATCCTATTGGCCGATTTGTGGGAACAAAATCGATCCATTTGATTGCTGATGATGCTCATTCTTGATCTTAGGCTTATATTGAGGGATTGTGATACCATTTTATTATCTTAACATACTTAGCTTTCTTGATATGGTTGTCTACTACTAAAGTTGACTTGTGCTATATATAGTATGATTTTTCAATGGAGAAAACAACACTTCCACTATTTCTTTTCGATATAAATTATCATGGTACCAGAGTAAGTTAATCCAACATTGGGTTCAATTTGAAAGCTTTGGTTTTCGGCAAGCGGCCTCGTGCCTCTCGTCCAGCCAAGTTCCTTTTTCTAGTTTCTTTTAAATCTGCTTGTTCGATCATTTCCAACTTCTGAAGTATTACAATCTTTTCGTACATTCTACAAATCGTCCAACAATTCCAGATCATCATCAGACCGTACAAAATGTCGTTTTATTCATCAAGTCAAAGCAGCGGCAGAGGCCCTCTCTCCACCACTGCGAAAATCTATGGGCTTACCTACATTGCCCATTAGATTTGGGATTTGGGTGATGAAATCAAGTTGATTGGCTGATTTGTTGGAACAAAACTGATCCAGTTGATTGCTGGTTATGCTAACTCCTGATGTAGTGCTTAACTTGGGAGGGTTGTGATTTCAATTTCTTATCTTAACGTATTTGGTTTTCTTTGTGTAGTACCACTAAAATAGACTTGTGCTATATATGTAATTGTTCGATGGAGAAAACAACATTTCCCATCATTTTTCCATAAAAATTCTCATCCCTTGCTCTACTGTATATTTTGGATTTTAATTTCCTATTTTTTTCTCCTTGGTGAGTGCCTTTTGCTTTGCCTTTGCTTGCTCCTTCCTCCCATGATAAATCTAAATTTCTACAAGCCTCTTATGTATATTCTCATTGTATCATGGCAGGGTGCAAATCCAAATAGAAAGGCAAAATTCAACCACGTACAGTATTTCTTACATGTATTTGTTTGTACAACTAGCATGAAACATACAACATAATACCAAAACTACGAAAGTAACTTGTGACAAGAAGCTATTTGACTCTTGCTACATTGCTTTACAAAGTTGCCCAAAATAATTTTGGGGCGGCCTCTGGCCGTATGCAGCCATAGGCTTTACACAATTATTTGGGTTCTCAAACCGGCCATCCCCAAGAAGAAAGGCTTTATCTTACAGCAAAATTATTTAATGATATGATGCACTTTAATCCATTTTAAGCTTTTTGGCCATTTTTATGCTTCATAAGACAATCTTGGAAGACTAAGTAGACTATTACACCAGGCATGCAATACCTTCAAGCGCTGACTATTCATCATCTGCAGTCACAAGGCACTCTGCTAGGCTCCTCTTAAACAGGCCAAGAGACCTGTTCAGTAGCTTCTCCTTTACTTCCTCAAGGACAGACACTATCTCACTGGACTCCTCAGTAGTAACTGAATGAACAACAGCAGCAGTACGAATGTCATCTGAGATACTCATATCTTCTTCCCTAGAGACAGGGACCTTCCTTTCCTCTTTGTGGGCATTGGTGACATCATTTCGTGCTTCAGCCACCAGTTGTAGGCACTATCGCACTCGACTCCTTGGCAGTATCTGAATGTACGAGAACATCAACACAAGCTTCATTTGAGATCTCCATGTCCCCGTGTATAGGGACGTGGACCTTCTTCATATCCTCTATGTGGGCATTGGCGATATCATTTTGAGCTTTAGCCACCTCAGTTTCAGGCACTATTGTATTCAACTTCTTGGTAGTATATGAACGTACAACAACATCAACACGAGCTTCATTTGAGATCTCCATGTCACCTTGTGTAGGGACAGTGATCTTCTTCATTTCTTCGAGGGCCTTGGTGACATCGTTTTGTGCTTCAAATACATTTGCAGATAAATGTTTGAGGAAAAGACATACAACGGCACAGTCATCATTCTTGGATGCCTGGTGGCTGGTAAATGAACCTCCATGCTCTAGTAGCACAATTAACAAGAGCCGGGGGGAGGGGGGCTGTTCCATAGTCAGGAGCCGAGGCCACAATGTCCACAGCTTCCATATTGGATAGGACATCCCAGACCTTGTAAATTACATGAGCTTTAGAAGACATCGAGTACAGCATGACTTGCTATAGGCATGCAGCATTTAAACCACATGCGAGCACATATAGATGGAGAGGATGGGAGATGCTGAAGATCAAACTTTAGCGATTAAATGCGTCCCCTCTCTAATAGCTTAAGGTTTTAGATTAGACAGTTCAACATGATATTACAGCAGGCAAAAGTCTTGGTGGTTCGAGTATCGTGGCCACTCATTTATGAGAATTGTGCACATGTTAGGCCTTTGATGAAATGATAAAAATGTCCTATATAGCCACTCATTTATGAGAATTGTGCAAGTGTCATTGCTATAATAGCTTAAATTTTGGATGATATTATTCAACATGAGAGTGAATTGCTATTAGGCAATCATACACATGTAACTTCTCTTTCAGTGATGTGGTGGTAATAGACATCTGGTATAGAGATCAAACCAAAGTCCTTCAAACAAAAGTCCCCAAAAGCTCTGGCCATTGCCAAACCAGTTGAATTGCTATTAGGCAATCATACACATGTAACTTCTTGCTCATCTTTCAATGCAAAGACTCTTCCTTTAAATTTCTGGATCCTAGAAGCATCTCCTGATAAAAAAAATAAATAAATACAATAAGGTGGAGATTTTCAGTTCTGCATCACTGAAAAAGCAATGCACCTTTTCTTCTTTTATTGACTAGGAAGCCACAATGGGATTCATCTCACAGCCAATTGTTAAATCATCGTACTTGCCATATTATCAACAGTTTCAGTGTTTGCATGAGCATACACATTAAAGCATGTGTGTGTGTGTGTGTGTGTGTGTGTCACTGTGTGTTTTCAGGAGGATAGGGAAGAAAAGATAAGAAAGATACTTGGAAGATTAGGTTCAAGTCCACAGTCAATTGTACTGCCATCAAAGCTTTGCTACTGTCTCTTGTAGCCAATACTGCTCTAGAATCACCAAAGTTTCCAATTACAAGATCCTTACCCTGGAAAATCAAGTTCATGAATTGATAAGCCACATAAATGATTTTATTTCTTTGCCAAAATACAAACTGTCTCGCATTTGTGCATCTTCAATGATATAGTTACAACAACGGCAAATCACAATGACAGTCTAATGTTTATGATGTTTGCAATATAGACAAAGGTTAACATGCCTCTCATTGAGTTAAAAGCCTTAAACCATCTTAAATTGAGAGAGAAACACTATCTCAAAATGGGAGAGGAGAAACTATATAGCTGCTTTCTTTATAGTTTCATGATGACGCAATAATGAAAAATTAGAATAGAGATCTAAGTTAAGCGTAACAGCTCTGTACAAAAGACCTACCTGCATTATCAAAGTAACATCAATTGTTTCACTACAGAAACTATCAATTGTTGTGTGCAACTTCAGTTCTTTATCCATTAACTTGAATGCCTTTTGTATTGATTTCTTGAGCGGCATATGCATCTCGGGAAATTTGTCTTCCTCCTCAACTTCCATTGACTCACCCCCATCATCATCCACTGAATTGTCTAAATGTCTCATTCCTTCAGCATCTCCATTCTCATAGACATAATTTTGATGGCTGTTGACTTTAGCACCCCCATCATCATCCACAAAATTGTCAAAATGACTCATTCCTGCATCTCCATTCTCATGGAAAGAATTTGGACGGCTATTGAGTTTAGAACCCCCATCAGTCCATCACCATCCACAAAATTGTCAAAATGACTCGTTAGCTCAGCATCTCCATTCTCGTGGACAGAGTTTTGATGGCTATTGAGTTTAGCTTCGCACTATGCACGCAGCAAAAGTGGTAGAGCATCCCGAACTTCCCTTGAAAGCATGTGACCATAAGGACCATGACCATCAAACACCCCGCAAAAAAGTTGCTTGCTTCTCGTGCAGAAATTCTACGATAGAAACAATTCAAGCAAGTCATAAATAACCCAAAAATACAACAGCAGCATACATTTTCTTTCAATTATCACCAATCATAATCTAAAACTACATTTTAAGAATACAGAATCATCGTAACTATTAACTTTATATAGATTTTGAAATTATTAGAATAGTAAATCAACGGCTTGTCTGTAAATCCACTGCAATACACCATACATACATTTTATAAAAATATTATACATATTACTTCAAATTAAACTGACCTCCCAAACAATCATGGAGTCTTGACTTGTTCCTTTCTGGCCTTGCTGAGCGTACAAGCTGGAAATGTGGCTCATCCCATTTGTAAAAAGCCTCCCTGGAATTTGATACAACCTATTCTCCTCAACCAATGCCACCGTAGCTGCAGCAGCGCCACCGCCGCCACTTAACTTACTGAAGAGACGCGAGCTACCCTTCTTCGACTTCAAATGCAAGTTTCTATCATTATCATGCTCTCTCTTGTCATTTCCAGGAATAACATATACCCATTTACACCAATGATTTTTCAGTTTTTATCTTACGTCAGACCCAAAAAGGAAACATTAAACTGATCAAATTGACATAGCTGGAACAGAGAATAGGTGCTATATCGAAGGGGCAAGAATCAGAAGGGTGAATTGGGCGTTTGACTTTTTTGAATTTTTAGTAATTTATTCCGCATAGGATGTTGTTTGAATGAAAACAAGGACATAATATGCATTGTGTCTTATTTTTGTTATTTCTAGCGGACGTTCGGTTCTACCGTTGCATTTCCTGTTCTAAAAACTTAGTTCTAATTAATAAAAAAATTGTCATTGTCGTTCTAATACATATTTATCTACAACAATTATTTTTATTATTCAAAGAAATAATTCTCGAGTAAAATATAAAAACTTCACTTGACAATTATAGATTTCTTCAAGAAAATATCTACAAGCACAAATCTTTCACATAAACGAACGAATCAAATCTTAGCAGATTTTTGTTTCAAGTACTCCTATCATATACTGAAGTAAATGTCATGGTGGCCTGAGAAAAATTTCTTGTAGTGAACCATGTTGAGTCCAAGTGGTCAGAGCCGGGAGATGTGTAACTGGAAGAGGTGTGATTGATGTCAGGCTTAGTTTTAGGGTTGGGTCTGACTTTCATGTCCATGATGTCAGAGATTAATCCTGGTCTTGTTATGTTAATTTCATCAACATTTTTTTCGCCACTCAGCAATTGGACGACAGTTGACATGGAGGGTCGAAGCTTTGGAGAATCTTGAGTGCAGAGAAGACCGATCTTTAAGAATCTGCAAGCTTGTTCAGCATCAAAATCTTCGTTCAATGATGTGTCTACCAGAGTTACCAGCTCTCTTCTCTGGTAGAGTTCCCATGTCTGCAGCAAAGTTTTGGACAGCCATTTAGTAGGTTGGTAATCAAAAAAGATCTTCGGATATGAAATTGACACAGTAAACTATCATTGACATTTTTGTTATTTACGTCCATCTTCAAGATATCAATCATTTTTAAAGTTCAATTAGGCCAATGGAGAACAAACAAGTTAATCAAACTCAACGAAGTCAAAAGAATTACATTGAATAAGTACTATCTGAAATATAAAAGAGAATCTAAAGCAAGCCTCGGACAATCCTTGAAAGATGTGAACGGCTTCCAAATGCCTCACGGAAATAAACCAGCAGTTAAAAGTATACTATATCAGTTTGGTAAGACTGATGTTTGTAACCCTCGACCAAAGCTAGAGTACTACATTTGCGAATTTACCGGTCATGAAATTGAAACTTATTGCAACCACAACCACAAAAGTGCATCTAATTCAATACTGTGCACTGAAATTACCTTGACTTTGCTTCGTAATATCTTCCACCGTCAAGTATAGTTTATTAGTTTATTAATTTACTAGTTTATTCCTTTAGATATTCATAGGTTCTTCTTTTATTTTTTTTTGGGGGGGGGGGGGGGGGGGGG
>CAIGRF010004544.1:0-10767 GCA_903798235.1 Fraxinus ornus | reverse complement strand
AAAAGAATTAAAAATAAAAAAATATATAAAATGACATACGACAACGTTCGTTGAACACTGCAGAAAGTGTCTATGGCAACGTTAGCGGAACGTTCCGAAAAGTGTCTACAACAACATTCGTGGAATGCAACGTTCCACGAACGTTGCCGTAGGGTCTACGGCAATGTCCGCAAACGTTGCCGTAGACACTTTCCGCAACTTTCAACGAACTTTACCGTAGGGTCTACGGCAACGTTCAATGAATGTTGCAAAAAGTTTGAACTCTACGGCGACATCAAAGCCCGTAACGTGCACCCAAACGCTGCAAAAGGTCTATGGCAATGTTTTTCGCGCGTTGCCATAGGCTGTTTCTGGTGTAGTGTTCAACTTTAAATGCTTTTTTGGGCAAGTGTTGGCTTATAGATTTTATTTCATTTGAATTTCATGGATAATCGTGTTTTATAATTCTTACTTATGTTAAATTTATGAGATTAAAAATAAAATGTGGTGATTTTACTATTTTGGATTTTTGGATTGGATTTAGTTTTCTAAGTGTTGATCAAATATTCAAGTTATATATATCTAGATCCCTCTAAATATTCTCATATGGTGGTCTTTTTTTTTTTTTTTTAATATCAAATCTTGTTTACCATTATATTCTTTGATGGAGTTCTACGAAGCATGTATTCATTATTATCATATTTACTCAAACAATGTAAAAATATTGAAAGTCTATATTGTTAGAAATTTTATTATCAACCAAACTTTATATCTATATTACCAAAATCTCCATGTCAAAACACCAAGAGTAATAATAAATGCTGAACATACCTCGATCCATTGCTTTAAATCTTGAATATCGACTTGCAACCTCTTTAATGTTGACTTCTTGCTCTTTAATCTAGAATGCCTTAATTTCTTCTTTTTGATTATTGATTGTGGGTTTTGGATCTTCCTCTAGTGCTTTCTCTTGTATTTTTGTGTTGGTGGGATGACATAAAGAATGAGAATTACATATGAATTGGAAACCATAATCCTATATATAGTTTTCATATGTATTTTATCCATCATGACATACAATTCTAATGGATTCGATCTCTACACATATTTAGGCTAATACTTTATTTAGATGCCCAAAGTCCATAACTTTAATTCTTTATTAGACCACGTTAGTTGGGTTTAATCTTAAAATAGCCTTTAACATACATTTAATTACATATGTAGGCTCACATAGCAACTAATACCATCAATCTTCCATGTTACTTTACAAATGTACATAACCTTATCAGGTTAAAACTTTTGCTATCATAACCAAAAGTATATCCGAACAATTTCGTTCATTAATTATGTCAATATAAAATCAAAGCAATCTTCGTTACAAGTAATATAACTAAACTCATCAATGGTCACATATATCAACACAATTAAATGATACAGATCAAGTATGGATGTATAGCATGGAAATTAGAAGCAATGTGATCCAAACATGCATTCCAACTAGTCATACCTTATTCTTTAATGAGATCAAACCAAAACTTTAATCAAAGTGAAAACTGAAATGAATACTTTACTACCGAAAATAAGCTGAATATCTATAAGCATAAAATGTGTCTAAATCAGACAACAATCAAATACAAACTCCCACTTAAATGTCATATCATTGAAAGATGCTACATCCATATGAGTAGTATGCTCATGAAAGATCCTGGGTGTAGTCCTTTAGTAAATGGGTCCGCAATTATGGAGTTTGTCCTAATATGCTCTATAGAAACCTAACCACTTTGAATTCTTTTTTTTTTTTAACAATCGGAAACTCAATGTCCATAAACTTTGACAACATCAAGCTTCTGTTGGATTACAAGACTGTTATTGTCACAGAATAAGTTAAGTAGTCTTTCGATTCCATCCAAAATGTCCACTTTGGTGACAAAATTTTGAAGTTATATTCCATGTTCAAAATCAGAATATCCTGATTTCCTCTATGTGATCATGTAATCCTTAGTTTCATATAAATACCGAATAACTTGCTTGGCTGCTTTCAAAATATCCAATCCAGAGTTACAAAGTATCTACCAAACATTCCAATAATGAATGCATGTATGTACTCAAAATTGAGCATACATTAAACTCCCAACCGCTGAAGCAAAGAGGATTTTTTGTATTTCTTTTTCTTTAAATTTACCTAAGGGCATTAATTGAGACTAAACTTGTCTCCCTTAATAATATGGGTATCACCTGGTTTTCATTCCTCAATCCCAAATATCTTAAAAACCTTTTCGATATAGATCTTTTGAAATGATCAAAAAATACCCCAAGAATGATCCCGATGTATATGTATCCTTATGAATCATGTGATAATGGGGCTGAGGATAGGTTCTTTAGGCATGATGATTATTTATTTCAGGAAAACAAGCTGTGTGTTCCTAAATGTTCGATGAGAAAGTTGTTAGTAAGAGAAGGACATAGTGGAGGTTTAATGGATCATTTTGGGGTTAAAAAGACCTTAGAGATGTTAAATGAACATTTTTATTGACCAAAGATGAAAATTGATGTTGATCAGGTTTGTAGTAGATGCATCACTTGCAAAAGAGCTAAGTCTAAGGTTTTACCTCAAGGACTATATACACATTTACCCATTCCTAGTGAACCTAGGGTTGATATATTTATGGACTTTGTATTGGGTTTACCTAAGACAAAGAAAGGAAGAGATTTCATATTTGTGGTGGTAGATAGATTTAGTAAAATTATAAATTTCATTCAATGTCATAAAACTGATGTTGCTACAAATATTGCTGATCTATTCTTTAAGGACGTAGTGTATTTACATGGGATTCCTAGGAGCATTGTATCGGATATAGATGTTAAACTCCTTAGTCATTTTTGGAGGGTTTTGTGGAATAAGTTAGGTACAAAGTTATTGTTTACTACAACTTGTCACCCACAAGCCGATGGACAAACTGAGGTAGTTAATAGGACTATGATACAATTGTTACGCACTATAGTTAACAAGAATTTAAAGAGTTGGGAAGAGTGCTTACCATTCATTGAATTTTTATATAATAGGGCCACACATTCTACTACTTCTTGTTCACCTTTTGAAATTATATATAATTTTAATCCACTAACACCTTTGGATTTAATACATTTACCTGTTAATGAATGAGGCAGTTTAGGTGGAAAAAAGAAGGCCAAATTAGTGAAATCACTTCATAAAAAGGTAAGAATACAAATCGAAAATAAAAACAAGTATTATGCTTCACAAGCAAACAAAGGTCAGAAGAGCGTTGCATTTGAACCTGGAGATTGGGTTTGAGTACACTTGAGAAAGGAATGCTTTCCAGAACAACGAAAATCAAAGTTGCGGCCACGAGGATATGGTTCATTCCAAGGCCTTGAATTGATTAACAATAATGCATACAAATCAGATCTTCTTGGTGAGTAAAATGTTTCAGCTACTTTTAATGTATCCGATCTTTCTCACTTTGATGCAGGTACATATTCGAGATCGAATCATTTCGGGGAGGGAGGGGATAATGTAATCCATGGAATGAAGGCGACGAATACAAGTTTGGCCAAGGATTCGTTGATCGTTGAAGAAGGGCCTATGACTAGGTCGTGAGGAAAGACAGTCAAAGAAGTGATGGGATTACTTGCTCAAGCCACGGTGGTCGAAACATTGATCTTAGCAAGTGAAGAAGCAAGTTTCATATTTAGCTTGAAAGAGGAATCGAGATGGATCAACGTGGTTCAAGCCACGGCCAGAGACAAGGAAAACTTTAACTATACGACCACATAGTTGCTAGAGGCATGTGGTTGCATGCCTATTTACCAAGGCTAACTGGCAGGATTTTTCATGGTCTATGTGACCGCATAGAAATACACTGTGCAGCCGCATAGTTCATTTGGTTGCAAAATTTTTCCAAATTGGCAAAATCTTTTATTTATGTTAGAACTCTATTTCTTTAGACTTTAAATTTGTGTAGACTAAAGTTTTATGGGTTTCCTATAAATAGGACTCATTATTTTACATTGTAAGGAACTTTTTCATTCATTCAATAGAGATAATTATTTTGTGAGCAATTTTTCTTTCAATTTCTTGTTCTTCATTGAACTAAATTTCGAATTTATTAGGGGTTTTTTTCTTGTGGCGTTCAAACAATTTGGATGAGATTCTTAAGTCTTGTGATCACAGGGTCAACATATTGTAGGCGATTGTGTTGATTCTTTGATTCAATATTTTGGGTCAATTGATTTCTTGGCTTTTTTGGGTTTGAATCAATCTCTTGTGGGTTTCGTAGTTATTATTGGTACGTGGGTTCGCATCAACACGATAAGTACACGGTGCGCCAAGCTTTCGACTTTGTGTGATTGGCACATTTCCCTTCTTTAAGTTTAGCAAGGACATATTTGACCTCACGTTGCATAGGCATGACAATATAATTGCATCGAAATAATCAATACAACATTTAAAATAATAGTTCGTACCTGCATGGCGATAGGGAAAACATGAGCTGTATAATTAATCTCATTCTCTTTCTTTCTCTTGGCCTCGCGAAATTTCCATGCCCAACTACCTTGAAATCCCCTCAACAGACGAGTATATCCAACTCTATCCCAAGGGTAGGAAAAAATACGCCGAGGTCATCGACGATTGACAATGTGGCCGCATCTATACCCACATGATTATTCGGAGCATCGAATACTCCTTTGACAATTAGAGCAAGGTCGAGCTTGTATCGATCATCCTGGGCTGTCGACGATCGGAGAAAGGTCTTTTCAAGTTAGGCACATGAAATCTTCTCTAGTGATTTGAATTCAGTCTCTTTTTTCCTAAGACACGAGTAAACTAATCGCCCTTCGGAGAGAGGCCACATCTTAATCCTATGACAACCCTATAGTCTTACAGTCCGAACCTAGTAAATTGGCCTTGAACATTGAACTACAATTCGTTGGCCTTATCAGTTCATATTGATTTGAGCACGAGTTGTTGGATTAGTTATGTGAAGAATTGGATGTCTGAAACCTCGGCCAGGAACCCGAGGCATGAGTTTGCGAAAGTTTTGGCATTGTTGCTCATCGAAATGGTCCATAACCCTTTACAAACTTTAGGTTGCTTTGTTACAAAATGTGGGCCCGTAACCGTACATTTTCCTAAATGAGAAATTCGAAATCCATCTATTCTGCGAAGTACAACGAGAAAAAGGTCAAATCATGATATTACGTACATGTTGATCCGAAGGTACGAGAACATGTAAAAAGATCATTTAACGAAATAATATGATCAGAGAAAGGTATTTTCAAGTTGGTCACATGAAATCTTCTCCAGTGATTTAAAGTATTTCTCCTTCAGTCTCCTTTTTTGAAAGACACGAGTAAACTGATCGCCCCTCGGAGGAAGACGACATCTTAATCCTGTAACGACTGCATAGTCATGTAGTCCGAACCTAGTAAAGAGGCATTGCACATTGAACCACAATTCGTTGGCATTATCAGTTCGTATGGATCTAAACACGAGTTATTGGATCAGTTGGGCGAAGAATTGGATGTCTTGAACCTCGGCCAGGAACCCAAGGCATGAGTTTGTGGAAATCTTGGCGCTGTCGCTTATCAAAATGGTCCATGACCCTTTACATACTCTAGGTTGCGTCGTTGCAAAATGTGGGCCTGCAACCGTGTATTTTCCTGAACGAGGAATTCGAAATCTATCTGTTTTGCAACGAGAAAAAAAAGGTCAAATCATGATATTACGTCCATGTTGATATAAAGGTACGATAACATGTAGAAAATCATGTAACGAAATAATACGAAGATCATATAACAAAATAAAATGAAGATCATATAATACGAAATAATATATTAACAAGGTACAACAATTAATGAAGAAATTGTCAGATCATAATATTTCATACATGTTAATGCGAAACACAGATATTACGGTGGGGGCAATCGAAGGTCGACATGTGGAACTCTTATGTGTAGAGAAAAATTGACCTCAATTGTCAGTATCGACAGTTCATCTGTCGGGATAGCAGTATCTGTCGAGAATTATTGCGGTGAATTGTCGGGAACGACAGTTCAGCATGATGTTATTTCTCTACTGAAGTGAACTGTCGAAAAATTTACTTTTGACCTGTAAGTAAATAGGTTTTCTTCAAGAGTTACTTACTCCATATTTGAAGCAGACAGAACCATTAAAAGCACAGAGATGTGAAATATGTATGCAAGATTTCCACTTGAATACATAAGAGACACAATGTGAAATATACGAGTACTACCACAAAATATGGAAGCAAGAGTATTTCGAATTTGACCCCCATAAAAATTTAACGCTATTTATCCACTTCTTCCGTTATGAGACAAATCAAACCATGTAAATGATAACATGCATGTCAAATATTTTCTTCCCACAAGTCAATCATGGTAATGTTGAAAGCTTGACCATTAAAAGCACATATATGTCAAGTATGTACTAAAGATTTCCACCCGAATGCATAAGAGACATTACGAGCACCACCTCAACATATGGACTTGCAAGTGAAACCAAGATTATTTCCAATTCGACTAGTAACAATTTTATAGCTATTTGTCCACTTCTGTTGTAATAAGATGGATTAAGCCATGTAAATGATAACATGCATGTAAAATAGTTTTCTTCCACAAGTCAATCATGGTAATATGGAATGCTTAACCTTATTTTGAGAGGGACGATTCATTTCTTTTACTCTTCCATCGTTGTCAGTTATAGAAGCGCTAATGGTAAAAGTGAAAACACAAATATCGCAAGATGTACGTTAATGCAAATCTTCCCTTACTAGTTTATTAAGATTCTCTACACTATTCATTTCCTGAATCTATTCAATAAAATAGCCATGTTAGTGCACATGTCAGAATTAAATTTTGAACGAATTTCCATACGAAGAATTATCTATCCAAAGTTAGCATGGACTGGGCAAAGAAAAATATAAGCAGGATTATGTTTGAACAATACAAAAGGAAATCATCTTTTATTTCATATCTTTTTCTAAGTTAATATCCTTTCAATCCCATCAATATGATCACTCCGCTTAATTCGCGTTTACTGCCTAGTTAAAGTATTTTGCCCACACCTCGTGCCTATACGTGCATTTTAGAACACTATTTATGTATAACTCGATGAAGAATAAGGTCTTCAACGACATAATAGTAACACAAGTTTATTATATGTAATTATAAAATTTCAAGTTTATTAGATGCAGTTCGTTTGGCCAATATTACATTTAACCTATATATTGGTCTGACGACCTCTATCCTCCACCCACTTGAAATTCAGAATCTAAATTTACGAATTTCAAATTGCAAACCGTAAATTTCAAATCACAATGAGAGAAATAAAGGGGTTATCAATGTTACAGCTTATCCAACCAGAAATGAAAAGGAAGAACGTTGAACTACCAATTCATAGTACTTTAATTAGAAATCTATGTCCACTAGGAGTGTTTTGGATGATCCTCAACTGCTAGATGTCCAGTATCGCTTCACTGTCAACAACAACAACAAGGGCCTGTTTGGTTTGGATTTTACAATTTTACAGTAAATCAATTCTCATTTTTCAACTACACATTCTTCAATAAAATAATATTTTATATCACATCAATTATTTTTTCTTCTTTTTCAACCACACATTTCCCATCATATCACTATTTAAAATCAATTCTTTCTCCAAAAAATCTAAACCAAACAAGCTCCAAATATGGATCCTTAGTTTGGAACACGAATTTGAACTTCCAACATTATCCTCTTCTATTTGTGTTACTAGGATTTTTGAAGTCAAATATTTGTTTGCACACAGATTTAACGAGAAAATACAAAAAATTGAAAAGCAGTGAAAAAGGAAAGAAGACAGCAAACCTCATTAATGAGTACATAAGAAAGGTTATATCATAATTCAACTTTATCGCATCTCATGTCATTAGTAAATCCCTTTACTAAGAACTCACATAATTTCCATCACTTTAACTAATACTTTCAGAGTTTACTTTTGTTAGAACATCAAAATTAGAACTAACGTTAAATTGTTATTTTCCAAATTCTAAATTTCTTAACTTCATTTTTGTCATATATCTTTATTTGTTCCTTTGTTTTCAAATGAAATTAGTAAATTCCACAATAACCAAATTAAGAAGCACAAGACGAGCTCATAAATACACCCGTCTCGTAAATTTAGAAAATCTAATTCTTCCCAATCCTTGTAATAATGCAATTAAACTTTCTGTATTTGAAAAGAAAATGTGTAAGTAAATTTAGCAGAACGTGCAAAAATAATGACTGATTGTACATTGCTTTCTCCTTTCTAACAAGCTTAGCTTAGTTTCAAGACATATAGATGCAAATGATAGTTAATGTAATCAATTAAAGAACACTTCCAAATTTAAATAATGAACATAACTCCCAAAGAGCTCATTTAAATTTCATTTAGACCGTATCTTCTTTACAGATTGTCAAGAACACCAGGCTCATTCAAGTAAATTAGTTTAGCACCAAAATCAACAAAATCCATTTTTTCTGCCACTGTTTTAAAATCAAAACAATAAAAGTTAAAAAAAAAAAACTCGCGTTTTTACCTTGGACTATGACGAGTTGAACTTGTTTACCAATATAATCGCTTACCTGGGCTGCGACCCAAACCCGAGTCCTTATCTGCAGTGGCGGGCGTAGACATTTTTAGTTAGTGGAGGCACAATCAAATTTTCAAAATGTCAAATTTAGAAGAAAAATAGAAGTCAATTTTTTGCACATTTATTTCCACACATGATAAGTAGAGATGACAAAAAAACAAGAATTCAATTATTCAATACCATTTATAATATTAAAAGCTTTCAAAACCTAAGATTTTTCTTTAAATGACAACAAATGCTAGAAAACCCATCAAATATTGTTGCCCCTATTTTGAATTTTTTATGAACTTCCCAAATAAAAATCTGACAAATCACAAATGATAATTCAACAAATCACATTGATGATCCATCACAAATCATAAATATATTTCCAAATTTCAGATAATGAGATACAGTAATAAGAGAAATTAAGCAAAGCAAAAATATCCAACGGAATGCAGATTTTGTTCGAAAGCAACAAATTGGGGCCTTGGAATTGGAATTAAGAACGATTTAAATCAGAGGCTTTAGCTAAACACCCTAATTAAAGGGTTGAATACCTAATAAGGTATTTTAACAAATATGTTGTCGGCATACAACTAATAAGAAGAAACCCAAATGCAAATAAATAAATTGAACTAATCAAAACACAGTAATGAGTTTCTATTAGTGATACTTAAAATCCAATTGCAGCCAACTACTTAAAGCACGCACAGAGAGGGAGAAAGAGAGATTGGCAGAACAATGAACATGAGTTCTCTTCAAGAGGTTCTTCAATGGTTCGCATTGAGTTTTTCTTCGACGGTTCAACAATAGAATCGTAACCGAAAACACAATGATTTTCCAAGGGAAGTTGATTTTGCGAGATAATGACGTCGTCTTGACCAAGTGTAACATCAAAAAACAAGAACTAAACTAAACAAAAAAGTTAAAACTCCTTAGCTGCCTATCCAGAATGAAAAATTAATACCTCACAATTACTATGTACTGAGCTTCATTTATTAATCCCTAATGGAATATTCATTTTGTCATTTTCCCCTTTCCTCCATGGCTAATTATTATAGCAACAAAAAATAATAAAATTCTGATAATCAATAAAAAAAAAAGGAAAAGGCAAATGGAATATTACCGGATAAGGAAGGAAATGGAGAGCAAAACTTACCGAGTAAAGCAAAAGAGAGTGCGGGGAAGTGAAAAGGAAATTCTGCATGGAATATCTTTTACCTAAGTGCAAATGGCAACGGCGACTATGATTTTCCAACGGGCTCTTCTTCTGCTTCAATAAAATCGATTCTACCAAGTGCAAATGGCAACAAGGGTTNGGCGATGAAATGGGTTTAGAGTTTCTCTGTGTTGTTTTTGTTTTTGGTTTTGGTTTTAGCCTTCTATTTTTTTTTTTTTTTAAATTACAAATTGACAGATTTCTCCCTGATATTTACACAATTTTTGTACAATTTTGCAACTAGTCAAATCTCATTTAATGAAGGACATATCAGATATTTAAATTATCTAGAGGAGAAAAAATGTCCAAAATTGACAATCTTGCAGAGACTTTAAAAAAAGTGACATTTTTATAAATGTAAAGTCAAAAATTAACATCTAGTGTAATTTTCTGTAAATAATAAAGTTATCATTAGAATAACAACATAACTAAAAGTTGAAGATATATGTACACTTAAAAATATGGTTGTTTAATAATCAACACTAATTTCTATCTCCAACTTAAATAAAGCATCTTTCTATCTTTTTCCCCAACTTTACATGAGCATCTTAATGATGAAATAATCTTTGTACTCTTAGCTACATTGGATTTGATCCATGAAGTCAACCTCAACTCAAGATAGTGATGGCAAAATATATTGTCATGTCATCAAATCTCTGAACTCATCTCAAATCTCTTTATTTTATTTTTGGGTAATTGGCACAATACCTCGTTAATGTTTGCATATTTTTGGAATGGACCATGCTACACTTACTCCATTGTGTATTACATGGATGACTTAAGGACCAAGTGGCGCTCCCCTATTGGAAAGGCGTCGGGCGACTTAAGGGCCAAGTGACGCTCCCTTATTGGAGGGGCGTCGGGTGGACAATCATGGAGTACAAATAGAATTACCCTTTTTGGAATACCCCGTAACTTTTCATTTTGGAGCAA
>CAIGRF010004538.1:7304-25272 GCA_903798235.1 Fraxinus ornus | reverse complement strand
AGCTCATAGGCCCATAAAACAACAAGAATAAAATTAACCATTCAACACATCCACATGGTCGGGTCCATAATCATCCACTAATAAAGAATTCATCATGTAAATGCTTTCCTATATAATATCTAATATTATATGCATATATGTTTCAAGAATCTAGTAATAATCGACGTCTAAACTCACTTAGATAAATGGATCAGAACGAATTAAAGGTGTTTTTGAGCCACATTATTTTTGATGAATGTATTCTATAATAGTAGATTGATGGAGAATGTGTAGTTGAAAAGAAGAAAAGTTATTGATGTGATGAAAAATATTATTTTATTGAAGAATGTGTGGTTGAAAAGAAGAAAAGTTATTGATGTGATGAAAAATATTATTTTATTGAATAATGTGTGGTTGAAAATGAGTAGAAGAATGAGAATGAAAAATTTAATGTGTACCAAATAGGGGCTAAATGAATAATTAATCAATTAAATTAATTAGCGGGTCAATTTAATTATAATCAAGTTTTAATTAAATATCGAATTAGAGTCCAACTCTAATTCCACAATTATATAGCGAAACTATTTAATCAAAATCAAAATCTAATCAAATACCAAATTAGAATTCAACTCTAATTCTTTAAAATTATAGAAAGGGACAATTTAATTAAAATCAAATTTTAATTAAATATTAAATTAGAGTCCAACTCTAATTATAATCGAATCAATATTTTAATTTAGGATAAAACTCCTAAATAAAATAAAATTCAATTTAAGGTCAAAGTTTAATATTTAAGTTAAATCCAAATTTAATGAAAATATAAAAGTCGTCAATTTCAGATAAAATTTTAATTTGGTCAAAGTTGACAATATAGGTTAAAATATTTCCAAAATCAATCTAAAACACTTTTAAAAAATTACAATATGACACAATTTTAAAAGTATGACTAGACCCTTCCAATTTAACAAATTGCAGAACAAACCCCAGAATAAAGTATTGTAGGCAGGGGCCCGTAATTTCACAAATTGCACGTAAGGCCCCGCTCCTAAATCGTCTTCAAACCCTAGAGAACTCTTCTCCAATGCCATCCCTGCTTATGAAGTTAACTGCAGTGTGTCGTCATTGTTTCACAGTGGGACGCGTCGCTGAGTATGGTAGCAGCGCACGACGCTGATGCAATAAACAGCAACAGCGAGCGATTTCCAACTTGCAGCGACGACAAGCACTGCTGTAGTAGTTGCGACTGTCGTCGCTGCAGTACACAGCCACGATCGTCGTAGCTGCTTATAGTTGGTTTTCTAGCGCGGTGCGTACACTGCTGCCCTTGCTGACGACGGTCGCCGCCACCAACCAACGCCGTAAGCATCTACCTTCCAATCCAATTTTTGATCTAATTTTTTTTTTTCAAAAATAGATTTTTGAAGTTAAAAACAATTTTCAATATTGCTAGATTCAAGAAACATGAACATTCAACTTTTGATTATTCCAAGTTGCAAAACAATTTCTAACAAGCACAAACCTGGCTCTGATACTACTGTTGAAAATTTTCTTAACCATACACCGCGAAAAAGAAATCATTTTTCAATTTTCATCACGGATCTGCTTTGTGTTTAAATAGAAACCGTTCTTAGAATAATATATTTGATAAATTCCGCAAACTCTTTTATTGCTCTTGGAACATGAACATTCACGAACGACAATCCACGGCTGTCCAATTGTCCAGCCTTCAATGGAAATCTACATAGGAAACAAGAATGAGAGAACTGAGATTTTCTTCTCTTTTCTTTTGTTAGCAAGTAATAATAATGATGTGTATATTTTCGAATGCTAATAGCATATTAATAAAAGTCCAAGTGGGCTCCCAGTCCAATATTTCATTAATTCAATTAATTAAATTTGTCCATGAATTAATTGAATTAATCAAATTAATTAATCGGGGCCTATTAACAAGCAACCTTTAATTAGGGAAGGGAAGAAGGGGCCTAAGCACGAAGTACACGAGTGGCTGTCAAATGGGTAGCTGGCTCTATGAACCAATTAATTAATTTTACAATATTTGTTAATTAATTAATTGGTGAATCTCATTCATCTGGTACTCCTTTTGTGTGTGACCCATCAGGTTCCTGATCAAGATATCTAACGACGTGAATTATTATTTTGATATAGTCAAAATTGATAAATTAAAGTATCACTTTTAATTTATCATCAATTCACATCCGTCGTTCCAGATTGATATCTAGCAAAGTGTTGGGAAAATACATGTGACGAGAAATATTACGTGGTATGACAAAACCAAACTTATTCGTAAACCGTGAAATTATAATTCCTTCGTCAATATGATCCGATTAATTACGAGATATGGATATGTGTTAATCTCAATTATTAATCATATCTTTCATCTCACTATTAAGTCAATGTAAGTTGAAAATTCATTTTCAACTTATGAGTACGCCTTGGCCAAAGATTTCGTTATCAACTTAACTAAATGAAATGTAGACCATAATCTGTTGCTATCTAAGAGTGATGAATTCTCTATTGATCATTCACAACCTTCATAGGATTCTTAACATAACCGAATGATGCCGCATTAGCTTTAGCATAGCAACATCCAACATCGTTAAAGTATGACTGTCCTCATATAAGGCACTATGATGACCTCAAGTCAAATGACCAATTCTACTACCGAACGTTAGAATTAACCACTGACACTTAGATAGTACACTTAGATAGTTATCCATGTGGAATCTCCCTAGTGGGTCTCCAATGTTTTGTTCTGTAACAAAACATCCACGTGTTCATTTAAGTACCACCACACTTAAGCTTGTGAGATTAGCTACTTACTCACGAGTAAGAAATGCCACACGTGATGGTCTATCCATAATAACGATATATGTATCTCGTTATTACTTACGACTACGGATAATTTAAGATTCAATCATATTGTAATTTGTATCTCACAATCATAACTCCTTGTGATTAACAAATTGCAAAGACTTAAATAAATAATAGATCTTGCCAAAAAAATGCATTAAACATATTAAAAGTGTTTATAGCCTAAATTGATTGGATCTAGGACATAATACTTCAATTTTGTTCAGAGTCGTTTCCAACTGAATCAATTTGTCGGTTATGCCACACTCTACTATGATACCATCCTGGAGTACTCGTAAGCCTACCTCCAAATCCTTTGTTCTCTCTTTGTTGGTCGCCATAAACAAACACCGTGTTTGACAAAAAAAATAATGCAACTCTGATACCAAATGATACGTCTCAGTCAGAAGCTTATATCAACACGGAATTTAGAATTCTCTTAGGGCGAGAACAAGACCACCATTTACTGAATTGATTGCCTTCCTATTGAAATTGAAAGTGTGGTTTATATAGGCAAAGCCCAACAACCATGTTCAGCTTACATGCAGAATTAAGTGGCTTAGTACTTCCTAAGAAATAGCTAACATAGTAGTAATGCAAAACATAATAAAGGTGCAAAATTGAATGTTAAACTAAATGCTAAACATGATGCAAATAAATCTCTAGTGTTCTAGGATTCAACGGGGTTGTGGACTTGGGATTCTTCTTTGGTCCTCTGCTTGACCTTCGAGGTTTATCAAGAACAGATCTTCGACTGCATCACCACAAACCCCATTCCTATAACAATTTTCTCTTTTGGTGATAATGGAAGCAAGGTATCGATCATTTCTACCTCTTTCACATTCATGACCCTTCTATTTCCATATAAATTATATTGAAGATGAGAAATCGTTTCTTGATTTCTCACCTTCTATGCCGGAATGGAAGACGCAAAAATCAAACCAAATAGAGTACTGATTTGTAGGTGCAAGGTCATATACGTTCAATATCAATTGGGATTATTTGCTATTGCTGCTGCTCGCACCTGGTTCGGGGTTAGACTTGGAGGCATCATTTTCTTCTCCTATTTGATGCCTATTCTAGATTTTTTCCCTTTTATTGAATGTTTGTTTCAAATTAGAAATGGAAAAAAATTTCTGGGTAATGTCTTTACATTAACAGAAGCTTTAGAGATTGATAAATAGGTTTAAATTAAGGTGAATATGGCTTTTATTGGCCTATCTTGATTGATTTGGATTATTATTATTTTTTATTTTGGATTTGGCTTTGGTTGTTGGATTTGGGTATTGCTAGGTGGGGGTGAAGTTGAGAACAAAATAAAGTTTTAAATGTTTGGGATTTTTTTTAAACTAAAAACGAAATTTTATTAATAAAGCCTCACATGTGGCGGAGGAAAATCGAGATTACAAAAAGGCATTTAAATCAATACAATTCAACATCTAAGGTAGGGTAATTTCCAACTATGCGTATGTAAAATTCCTCTAAGAAGTGTCGAAAACTCTTCGTCGAAAAATAGGTTCATGGACGAACCACCGCTACCATTTTTTGCAAGGAGATCAGTCGCCATGCTGGCCTCTCGAAACACTTGATGGACATGAGCATTTAGCAATCAGATCAGCTCCAAGATTTCTTCCCAAAACTCCCAAAGCCACCATAAAGAATAGGCTCCTTTATTTAGCCTTTGTACCAGGATATTAAAGTCAGTTTTAACGATTATATTCCTTTTTCCTAGATCCCTGCACATACGTAGTCCATCAAGAAGGGCATGGGTTTCAGCTACCAAATTTGTACAGGAGCCGTAGTGTTGAGAAAAATCAGCCCTACATCTTCCCTTGCTGTCACGTATAACTCCTCCTCCGCCGGCTGGACCTGGATTTCCTTTAGATGCGCCATCAACATTTAATTTTAGCTACTCACCAACTGGTTTCTTCTAGCTGATCAGTTGCACATTTCTTTACTTAACGTCATTTATAGGAGAATTTAAAGAGTGCAAACACTAGAGATCACGACCTGAGATTTTATTAACCTTGGGATTTAATCAGACCAGCAGCCTGGGATAAAAATGATTTGATCTGCCAAACAGTTTTCTGCCATGAGCTGGGGTGTCCCTCCATTCGAGCTTCATATCCGATTTTCCATAATTCCCATGTGATAATAAGTGATGAGATACCGTGAAGAACTCCCACATGTGAAGAGCTTGAGACATGTTTCCACCATAAATTCATCACTTTTCTCATGTAATTTTATATGTACACATTCAATAGCCGAAGCTTGATTTTCATTCCATTCCATTTTCCATTGGTCGTCAAAAGATCCTTGATTTGTAATCGTGGTTCCTTGACTTCCAAACCTGCCTCAGCCAAGCTTTGGGTACTATTCCAATTGTCATACCAAGAATTTGAGGATCCATCCCGAACACAGCAAAAAAAGTTTTGCAACACAATATGTAATTCCGAGATCACCCTGTTCCAAAAGTGAGATTGCGTGGGAGAAACTTTAAGCAACGCAACAGGTTTATTTTTCATGTATTTAGCTTGAAAAAATTCTGCCCAAAAGGATTTCCCAACCAGCAGCTTCCATGTAAATCTCATAAATAAAGCTCGTTGCACTTCGTCAAAATCCCGAATGCCCGAACCACCCTCATCCACTAGGTAACAGATTTTTCTCCAGGAGACCCATTTTTGTTTCTTGGACCCATCAATTGCATTCCAGAGAAAAGATGAAAAAATATGGTTCAGCTCGTTGTGAATTCCTTTAGGCATATTCAAGATCGATAAGATATGAATTGGCATGCTGTTAAGCACATGTTTGATCAAGGTGATTTTTCCTCCAAAAGAGAGTAGTCGATCCTTCCAACCAGCCAATTTTTTCTGGATTTTGTCCATCATTGGTTCAAACATACACTTCAATAATCTTCCAATGTAGAGAGGGACGCCAAGATAAGTACAAGGTAAAACGCCTTCTTTAAATCCCGAAATAGTCAATAGTTTTCTTTTACGTGTAGCCATGGTATGTTTGTAAAAAAACATAGAGGATTTCATAGGACTCAACAGTTGACCCAACATCAGTTCATACTTTTTTATAATATCAAGGAGCTTGAAAATTGAATTTTTTCTTCCATTGGCGAAATAAGTAAATCATCGGCATAAAATAAATGACTAACCACAATTCCCCCATAATGAAAAGGTTGAATTTGATTGCTTTCATACGCCTGATTGATCATTCTTCATAAGAGTTCTTGTGCCAGTATAAACAAATATGGTGACAATGGATCTCCTTGGCGTGGTCCTCTCGATGGCTTAAAAAACCCCGTGTCTTGCCATTAAGCATGATTAAGTAGTATGGAGAGGAAATGCAATAAAAGATAAGACTTCTCCATTGGTCGAAAAATCCCAATTTTCTTAAGCTCTCTAGAAGGAATTCCCAGTTTACTCTATCATATGCTTTGGACATATCAGTCTTCAATAAAGTGTTTCCACCGCTCACCTTCTTGTGAAGACTATGCATCATTTCCTGAGCAATAGATTTGTTATCAAAAATACACCTGCCCTGAATAAAAGCCAATTGCTCTCGAGAAGTTAATTTATCAAGCAAAGGAGCCATCCGAGTAACCATAATTTTGGATAGTATCTTATACACCACCGGGCAGAGACTAATAGGCCTGAATTTGGTGAAACTATTAGGGGATTCGACCTTAGGGATCAAGACAATATTAGTTTTCCCCAAAGCACAATTTAGAGGACAACCCCTAAAGAATTCTGTGGCCACAGCAAGGAGATCAAACTGGACAATTTCCTAGGCAGAAATGAAGGAGCTTGCACTAAAACCATTAGGTCTGGGGCTGCTGTATTCAGGAATAGACCAAAGAGCAGCTTTTACCTCCTCCAAAATAGGTGGTTTGCATAGTGCCCTGTTTTTCTCCTCGGTAATGATTGACGTCAAGAGTTCCGACCATTATCGTCTATGGAGATAGGTGAAACTGAGAACAAATTTTGAAAAAACTGTACGATCCCCTCTGTATATCATCTGCTGACTTTAGCTCAGTACCATCTTCAAGGACCATGTGATCGATAATTTGGCTATTTTTTTATTCTAGACCGAAGCATGAAAAAATTTTGTGTTACCGTCACCCTCCTTCAGCCATTTATTACGTGACTTTTGCCTCCATAAAGCTTCATCTCTTTCGAGCCAAACTGCATATTGGTTTCGGCATTGCAAAAGCTGGTTTTCGGTATCCACTGAAAAGCTCGCCATCAAAGAATTTTCTAGTTGAATCAATGTGTTTTCAAAATTTCATATTTCCTGTTACACCCATCCAAACACCTCGCCATTCCAAGGTTTTAAAGCTGTTTTCAGGTTCCGCAATTTTCGCCCGAGATAGACCATTGGAGAGCCGGTCACATCCATCTCCTAGATTTGTTTCACCAAGGGCAGAAAATCTTTATGAGAAGACCACATACTTATGAACCGGAACGGTCTTGAACACGACAAACTCAAGTTATCCCTGCATCTCAAAACCATCGGGCAGTGGTCCGAAGATGTGTATTCCAAATAAGATAAGGCAACTGATGGGAATTTGTTCAAATTTTGATTTACCAAAATACGATCCAAGTGAGCCCATATACGGCGTGTTCCTTGTCGCCCATTACACCATGATAATTTCGATCCTCAAAAGGGATATCCATCAAGCCTGCTTCATGAATGAAATTTTAAACTCCCTCATGGTCATAGAAGATGTAGATAAACCACATATTTTCGCATCATTAGACCGTATAGTGTTAAAGTCGCCTCCTACTAACCATCCAGAATCACCATTATCTAAGCTTTACAACTGATCCCATAATTCCCTTCTTCTTCTCTGACAACAACTGGCACATATAAAAGAAAAAAATCACCCAAGCACCTCCCATCGCAATCCATCTAGAGATCTCTTGCTCCAATATACTACTCACAGAAAATGACACTTCATTATTCCAGAACATCCAAATTTTGCCCCCTATCCCGACGTTTGTCGCGTAGTGTGGGAATCTTAACCGTCGAGCCCAACACACAAACAATTCTATCAACAGAAACAAAAGGCTCAATAACGACTAACATAGAGGGATTAAATTGTTTTTCAGCCTCATTAATCTACTTTTGGAGGATACCACACCCCTAGCATTCCATACAATAATATTCATCATTGATTCCTAGCGTCACCTTGTTCTGACCATTTCCCCTTCCTCTTTTTAATGGAACTGACATGAGATGATCTGTATCATAATTTAGGACCTCTAGTTCAGGTAAATTGTTTTCATACTCACCGTCAGATGTGATATGAACCTCCATTGCCTTTTCCTCATTTTGTTCACTAACCACATTTGGTGAAGCTTGGGGGAGAGGTTCTCATCTGATAACTAAGTCCGCAATATTATCCATAATATCCATGGTAAGCATTTCTTGGACAACATCAGCATCCCCCCTCACAATAGCTTGCTCCAGATTAGTTTCTTTAGGCATCGTATTTATCGGCAAAATTCCATTAGCGTCCTGATTCCTTTCATTCACGATACAATCACCATTACCTTATTGATATCTGTTATATTTGATTCCATAGCTTCATTAAGTACATCGTCTGTCTTCTCCACATGAACGCTCTCCCGAGTCATCAATGGTGATAGCAACTCTACCATCATTACACCCAAATTATGTCAAGGCCGAAGGAATCAAGATGTTCCGCTGTAGAATTCTTCTCCATTTTCCACTGTCTGTGTTCTGCTTCTAGTGCCAACCCCATCAAAACACCTACATTATCCTTTTTTCTCATTATCTTTTTAGGCCGATTATTTTCTGAAATATTCTCCATACTCCTTATTGCAAGCCTTCTCCAAATGGCCCATATCCCGATAGAAATGACATAACATTGGGAGCTTCTCATTGAGGGCGAGCCTGTACCATAGAGGCATAGGTCGCAGCCCCCTACCGCCTTGACAAGCGGTCGAAGAGGAGGCGGCCCAGCCATCCAACCGTGTGATGCTGCTAGGGTTTATTTTAGAGAGAGTTTTTTATAAACTACACTTATTACACCCCCAATATAAAATAAACGTTTGGGATTGTGAATGAAGCATAAAATTGGTTATAATTTACAAAAAGAAATTAAAATAAAAATAAAAAGTTTGAGTACTACAATTGCAATTATCCATTTTTGATTTTGACATTTTTTTTACCATTTTTAACGGTTAAAGTAATGGATCTTGACAGTAGGGGATATTTATAGCAAAAAGGTTTCAAACTAGGGTGGTGGTTTTTGCGGTTTCCAATAGGTAGGGGTATATATCAAATGGACAATTTTTTATTTTATTTTGGGGAGGGAGGACATGCTTCTTTTTTCTTACATTAAAAATGAATACTTCCTTGATGTAGTTTGGATGTTAAATTATTGAGCGAAGAAAATTTATTGCTATCTTCTTTATTGTGATTTTTTACTGCACTTGGTTAACACTTCAAGGTGGTGAACCTTATTTTGTTTTGTCTCACTAGCTCATCAGGAATGGGATGTTTGCCACGTTAAGCTCAACTTTACTCTATGTCGTTGTTTGATGCTCATTATTTTCAAAATATATTTTCCTCTCTCTTATTTTTAACCACACATTCTTCAATAAAATAATATTACACGCAAATCAAAAAAAGAGTACAATTATTTTTAAAATATTAAAAATAAATGTCGTCTCATTAAAATATTGCGAGGAAAACTCAATGTGATAAAACATGAACGAAGGAAAAAGAGTATAGCTAATTTCTTGATATTGATCACCGAAATTTTTTGAATCTACGCATTCCTATCTCGTGTATCAATTTTTTGAATGTAGACATCGTTAATGCTTTTGTGAATAAATCAACTATATTAGCTTTTGAGGGAATTTGTTGAACATCACCAATCTTCCGAAGTCCATATGTATAGAAGAATTCTGGATAAATATCCTTTGTCATATCTCCTTTGATATAGTCACCTTTAAGTTATGCAATATAAGCTACATTATATTCATACAATATTGTTGAAATGTCTTTTATTGAAGTTAATCAACATAATACTTGGATATAATAGGTCATGATCCTCAGCCATAAATATTCTTGACTTGTCTCATGAATAATAATAATTTTGAGATGATATGAAGATGTTATTGTTATAGTTTACTTCATGGATATCCAAGGTATAGTTATTCCACCACATGCAAGCACATACCCTATTTGCAATTTAGCTTTACGTGGATTAGAGAAATAATTTGTATATGTATATCCCACTAAAGAAAATCCCAGTTTTTTAGAATAAAATAATCTTATATCAATATCACCCCTTAGATAACAAAAAAAAAAAAAATTTAACACCATTCAAATATCATTTGAGTTGGTGTAGATCTATATCTTTGAAGGAAATTTATAGAAAAAGTTATATCTAATGAGTATAATTAGCAAGATAATTCAATGCTTCAATTGCTCTGAGATGTGCTACTTTAGGATCAATAACCTTTTATCCATTTTCATTTGAACAAAATAGATATTTCTTCACATCAAATGATCGAATAACCTTATATGATGTTGATGATGTGCTTTATCCATATAAAAATATTTCAAGACTTTTTCCGCATACTAAGATTGATGAACAAATAATTCTATTTGGAAATATTCAATCTGTAACTCAAGATAAAATTTATTTTAAAAAAAAAAAAAAATCTTTCATCTCAAATTTATATTTCAAATAGTCTATTATTTTGTTGAGCTCTTTAAAAGTTTTAATTAGATCTAAATCATCAACATTAACTGTCAAAATTGCGAATCCAATATTTATTTTCTTTGTGAAAAATATTTGTAGACATTGTCATTTTGTTAATCCTCCTTCAGGACCATTATTCATAATTTCAATAGCCACGTTAAAAATGAAAATATTGTCTATAAGAGTATTATTTCATTCCTATAATTTATAAGAACAAATATTTTATTAAAATCTCATCGTCACCCCTTATGTTATGGCTCGTCTCTCATTTTCTGGAGATTTGTGGTTCTACAAGAAGCACATTATCAATATTTAATTGATCAAACATTTTTATTATTGTTTCTTCTAAAGCTTTTGATTGACTTTCTCTTCTACTGTTCTCTTTCGGGGTACATAGTCTTTGCTAACTACTCAAACATGTTTTAGGCTTATTTGAGATTCATTACTACAGTAAAATGTTTTGCGAGGACATCAATATGACTTTGTCATATGATTTTGTCACTTTCTTTGTGTTAACAAATACATCAGTCATTTGATTTGCAACTCTTTGCAAGTTGATGATTTTTTCAACTCCTTGCTCACATTAATTATTGTTGGGATCAAAGTGAGATAAAGTTGTTTCATTCCAAGAAATTTTACAATGTTTATTATGACGTAGTTTAATCCTTCCAAAAGATGGGAAAGTCGGTTCATTAAAATAATATTATTATGCAAAGCATGCAAATAAATCACTTGTCAACATAAATTCCAATTCTTCAATGGAAACCTATGTTGGTACGTTGTGGGGGCAAAATTGGTACTTAGACAACATAACCAAAAGCCCTACGTGAGAAATATTAACTCCATGATCAAATGCAAGTTGTAAATATGAGTATTGATAATAGGTAGTTGGTTTTATACAAACTAATAATTCAGCATGTAATGTGGCATAACACTTACTGTAGGACATAAACATGAATGATAATAAAAGTGTCTTTTTTGTAACACACAAACGGGTGTTTGCTCAAATATTTCTCGAACGGAAGTAAAAGTAATTGTCTAGCAATGAATTGTAAACATTTGATAAATGACGTCGCTAAGCCACTTTGTGTATGAACATGAGCAATCAAATTTTCCATGACAATTCCAATTGAAATACAATACTCATCGAATGCATGTAATCTAAATTCACCAACATTATCAAGATGAATTATCATGATTGTATTATTGAAAAATTGAGTTCATAATTTTATGATTTGAGCAAATAGTCTAGAAAAGCTACATTATTAATGGGAAGTAGGATGAGACCATCTAGTAGAAAAATCAATTAAAATCGTTAAATAACGAAATGACCCACATAGTGGGTACATTCACTACAAAAAAAAATTGTTAAAATACAACACTTCAAAGATAATAGAACATGTATAAAACTGTTGCTATTGTAAAAATTCTTGCACTATTAGTGACTATAAACGGTTTGAAGAAAAATTTGCAAAAGATAAAATACGCTAACGAGTAGACAAAGATTTTTACTAAGCCCCTGTTTGACAACCATTAAAAAGAGTTTTTTTTTTCCCGAAAAAATGAGTTTTGGAACAATATTTTTGGAAAACATGTGGTTAAAAAATAAGAACAGATTTTGGGTCTCCGTACAAAATATTTTATTGCGAGAATGTGTAGATAAAAATAAGTTTGAGAAAAAAAGAATTTTCATATAATGGTAGACAAACAAGGGCTAAATCAACATTGCATAGAGAACGATTGTTTAAAACTTATATTGAAAGTTAGCCTCTGTTTGATATCCATTAAAATGATTTTTTTTTTTTTTTGGGAAAAATAAGTTTTTGAATAATGATTTTTTGGAGAATGTATAGTTAAAAGTAGGAAAAAAATTTGGATTTACTTACAAAATATTTTATTGTGTGAATGCGTAATAGAAAATGAGTTTGAAAAAAAAAAAAACAATTTTTGTGAATGTCAAATAGGGGCTTAATTGCAAAATCGTTCTCGAAAAATAAATAACATTGTTTCAATTTTTCCCTCAAACATTTCCCGTCTTTCAAAATGTTGCCTCTGAAAATTTAATCTGCTGCATCCAAACGATTTCAAGGTTCCCTCTCACAAATTCATATTTAAGAAACTTTTTGATACAATTAAAACCCATATTTGGCGCAAGTCCACTTTCTTGTTGATTTTGTTTTAAACACAAATCTCAGCCCTAAATTTATCTCTGATTTCGTCATTTTTTGCAAACAAATACTGTCGTCGATCTATTGTTGGTTTATCGTTGATTTTCTCACGCTTCTATTAGTGGATCTGCTCATGGGTTTGCTTCATGTTACGGAATATTTTTATTTGTAATACTACACGTGCATGGATTGTTAACAAGTAATAAAATGGATTTGAGTCCAAGGATTGTACCTACAGAGATTGAACTGGTTTAAGTTCAAAGTAACTTAACTTTAGCCGAAACTATGAAATTTAGTTATTTTTCTAACTAAATTGTAACCATCTAATGTACATGTGAAGCTATGAAATTTAGCAATTTTCTATTACTAAATTGTAACCAACTAATATACGTGTGAATACAAGACCTAAATTAACTAAAATCGATGCAAAGTTATAATGAATACAAGTGTGATGAAAATATGATGATTAAAAATGCACTAGGATTTCGAATCCCCTTTAACCCCAAACCTTTGAATTTGAAAATACAATTCAATTATCACTATACCAAAAATTACCTTTNTTTGAATTTGAAAATACAATTCAATTATCACTATACCAAAAATTACCTTTCGCAACGGGCAAAAAATGTTGCAAACAACCTTTTGCAACGGTCGCGCGTCTGTTGTGGGATGCGATGTTGCCGTAGAGTCTCTAGTCTTTTGCAACGGTCAATGAACGTTGAAAATGACCTCTTTTGTAACGTTCAATGTCTGTTGCAAAAGACCTCATTTGCAACGTTCAATGTCTGTTGCGAAAAGTGAGATGTTTTGTAACGTTCAATGAAAGTTGCGAAAAGTCTCACTTTTCGCAACGTTCGCTGAACGTTGCGAAATGTCACTTTTCGCAACATTCATCACACAAACGTTGCAATTAACCCTTTTAGCAACATTCACTCACACGAACGTTGCAATTGACCCTTTTAGCAACACTCAATCAATGAATGTTGCCTTTTAAGTGTTGTCAAAGCCCATTTTTGTTGTAGTGTATGAAGATCAATATTCCTAATTTATGTAACAATCGTTTACGAGTAGAATTAAACATATCTTTACATATGACAGGTCCTATATTTGTATGGCGAATGCGAACATACAAGAATGCACTAAGGATTTGTGAATACTTAAAGATCACTGGAGCATACTGGTATACTTTTATCCTCTATTGGACTCTACGACAATTGACATTATGTTTAACTTATTTTAAATCTCTCAAAGGTAAAACAAGTCACGATACTCATACAACAATTGTCATATAGTTGTAGAGAGGAATAAACTCATGTCAATTATTCAAACTTAAAAACGTGCTTTGAATATAAATAAAATAAAATCAGAAGTTAAATGTTCATGTTATAAGTTTCATTGAAATCTTAGCACAAAACTAACTTAGCCTAACATGCTAAGGGAAAGAAAACAAGAAAAGGTAAAATAATTCCTCACTGGAGTTCTTTTATTCGAATTCGCCTTTGTTTTCTCCCCTCTCGAAGCAATCAATTGTTCAACCCTAATTTAGGGTTGAACAATTAGTATTTATACCCATCTCCAAAGAGTCCACAAGTCTCTTAAAAGTCGTCCAAATCAAGGCCCGAAAGGGTTTCCCAGTAGAAGTGAAGTATTGGAAACGAAACAAAACTCTATTGCGCAAATGGCTTGGGCTACCCGGACAATCACCCAGGCTAAGATTTTTAAGTTTGCTGCTGATTTAGGGTGTTGGGTGATCACCCAAGCTTAAAGTTGGGTAGTCACCTAAATATAAAAGAATTTTCCAAAGGGTTAAAATTCTTCTTGAAATATCAATGTTCCAATTTGAAGGTTTTTATGCCAAAAATGGATCTTAATCTGAAGCAGAAAATATGGAGCATAGTTTGTATGGCTGGAAATTGATTTGTGATAATATTTTGACAATAATTCATTCATTTGACTATCAATTCCATCCAATTGATCATATGTGATCTTCAATCATCATTTTGTGGTCCAAATCAGCTATTGAGAGCCTGTTTGGTAGAGATTAAAATCGGATTAAAATTGAAAAATTAGCCATTATTGTTGACTTTTATTAGACGGGTGGGACCTAATAACGGCCATATTCTCAATTTTAATTTAATTTTAATTGTTACCAAACAGGCTCTGAATATTTGTACTTTGGTCCCCAAACTTTAGATTTCCTCTATTTTTCTTCCATTCTTTTCCAAATGCTTAGAAACAAGTCCAACCCTGAAACAAAAGGAAATAAACCTAAGTAGAAACCAACACTTTTACGATATAAAATCTTGGTAACATGGTCAAAAAAAGTTTACAAAGAGCATTTATCAAATACTCCCAAACTAAAACTTTTGATCGTCCTCGAACTAAACAAAACTTAGGCATAAACCATATGACTACTGTAAGCATACCAAGAATAATAGACTCAACGTTGAACTACTTCCCATATGCATCAGGTTCGAATTTAAGTCAACACTTTAGAAAAATCCAAAAAATCCAAAAAATAAATTTTACTTATCCAATGTTTGGCCTCCAATATGTGTGATTAGCGAACGTTGAACTCATAACCATACTAGAACACAACCAATCTAGTGTTGTTGATTTACTCATGATTTCAATTCTCTCGTGGTCATTTTTTCTCAGACCTTTTGTGCAAGATCGATCCTTATGCTTTCTCTCCAATCTTGAGGTATGTCTAGCACATGTGAGTTCCTAATAATTATTAAAATGTATTTTCCACACTGTGAGAAGAATTAGATACTTGCAAACCTAGAAAGAAGTTAGTAAGTATTTCTTAAAGTCACACCGCCAATCTCTAAAGTTCAAATCTCAAAGTTTTTACTGGATACCTCTAACTTTTGATAATCTAAATCTTTTTTTTTTCTTTTTTCTCTAAATATATACATTGATTGTTTTTTTTAACATCTTCTTATGTGCAAAACTTCTCTTCATTGAGCTTTCTAGATCATCATTATAGTAAACTTTAGGTCGATGACTCCCAAGTCAGATAAACTATAGGGAACATGTTTTAGATAATCTAGCAGGCTTAATCACTTGAGCCATAAAGGCTACGAGAGAAGTATAATATATATTGTACTTTGTTTTATGGGATTCGAGTTTCTAAAAATAGTCGATGCTCATTCTAGACTCCTTAACTCAAACTCTTTCAATCAAAAGTGGGATTCGAGAACCCCAAATCTCAAACATTTATGAATACAAGCACTAACCTTCCACCCCAAATTTCTTTCTATATTAAGAATTTAGGAATTCAACTTAAGCCTAGGTCGACAACGTCAATTATTAAATCCACATAATCAAGTCATGTCCCAACATAAGTAATAAGTCAAGAATTGCTATGTACTCAAATAATTAAGTCTAACATGGATAAGTACTCGAGTAAAAACACAAGTTATGGTATTGTCTAGTATTCTAAATAAAGGCGTATTCAACTGAAACAAATAAGTATTATCACAGGCGGCAGGCCGTTCAACGCTATATTAGCCACTATTTTTGGGGTTTTCAATTTTTTTGATTAAAACATTTATATAGACCCGAAAAACAAATGAAAAATAACTCTTAAGTATCTTGATACGTAGCTCATCTCCAAACTAAAACGTCAAATCATCCCCAATGTAATATCAAAAATAAGCAAAATAAAGGAGTAAAAGATGAGAAACTCCTCGAGGGTAGATGTGGAGAAGATGAAGTCTCACATTGGTTTGTTTAGTCGGCTGAAGTGGTAGGCCAATGTATTATTATGACTAATTCCACATGTTTAATCCCAATCTCATGCTCGAGTGTCTATGATGAACATGAAAACTACCTAAAATGTGATAAAAAAAAAAAAACCATATGTAAATGCAATAACTCAAAACATGTCCCTAAAATACAAATGCAATCCCTAAAGCTATGAGTAATGTAATAGTTAATCAAAATAAGTGAAAAAAGATAGAAAAATGGGTTGTCTCCCATTTAACACTTCATTTAAAGTCTTTTGCTAGACTTTGTGGAGGATTTCATTGTGGTAGTTCAAAGTGGATTGCACCAACAAAGCAATTAACACTATGTTCAGCGTTGTCAACCCCTTCTTAATTCTCCAAACATGAAAAACTCATTCTTTATCATTGAAGTTTCCAATGATTTCACATATTCCCTTCCTACATGGGCACTTTTTATAATCCTTTACTTCTTCCTCTTTAACTTTTTGGCTTTTCTCATTATAGGATAGCTTTTTGACGGTAACATTGATATGAATGTAAAATACACATTTTACATCTTTATTTAATGCGCTCATGTGACTATTTTATGCCTAAATATACTTAATATTCTCATATTTTGGTTTAGGTGGCAATTCGATGGATATGTTTGAGGGACTAAAAATAAATTTTTAAATTCTTATGTTTATGGGCCAAATACTTGGTTTTGATAGAGTGACCAAAAGCATATCAACTTTGGGCTCATTTTGTAGCTCACATTAAATAACGTAGATTGGGCTTGAGAAAATATAAGATCGGATAAGTTAAACCCAAGTTATTTCAGTTCAAAGAAGTATGATCAATATATGTTATTTTGTAAAAGGTATCTTCAAGGTATATAGTTAGTAAAAGAAAATAATATTATATTATATAATCACGTTTATAAAAGGGGGTTAACCATACATATTCTATTTTTTTCAGCTTGGTTGCGCACGTGTATTTGAATATTTTGCAAGATAATATTTTATAATATTAGCCATGTTTATCCTAAATTTGAAGAGAAGATATTCATATTCAAATTGGTTTTCTACCAACAGACTTTCACACGTGCATTCCCTTTTCATTGAAATTTGTGCTATTCCGTCAGGATATTAAACGTGTCCCAGTTTCAAGATAAATGGAAATATATATATGATTGATTTAATAAAAATTCATTCTTATCATGCAGGTTTGATGACACTCGTCATCTTCCACTGGCTGCCTTGTGATGTGGAAAATATTGACATCTAGAGTCATATTCCCAAATGATAGTTTCATAAGACCATTCCTACAATTAATCAGAGCATTAGCAGTAGCAAGGAAAGGTCTACCAAGAATAATAGGAATTTTAGAATCAACATTCACATCAGGTTTTACATCCAAAACGAAGAAATCAACAGGGTAGTAAAATTTATCAATTTGAACCAAGACATCCTCAACTACTCCCCTAG
>CAIGRF010004501.1:4407-15133 GCA_903798235.1 Fraxinus ornus | reverse complement strand
CAAGGGAGGGTAAATAAGTCTTTTCACAGTTTTAAATAATTAAAATTACTTTTCTTATATTCATTTTAGTCAAAGGCCATTTGAACAAAATGTTGGTGAGCTTCGGCCATTTCAACTCATTTCCCCGTATCAAAACTCATATTCTCAGGAGCTCTACGCTCCCGGGTTGCTACTCCTTCGCTAAAATCTCAAAACCGCACATCGATTCAATCGTATACCAGATCTGATCTCATACAAAAATGGCGAAAGATCCAATCCGTGTTCTTGTCACCGGCGCCGCAGGTAAATCGGAAACTTGATTATACTAAAGTTACTGTTCATTTCAAGATCTACCTTTACTATTCCAGTTATTTGTTACACATCATTTGATCATCATTTTCTGTTTAATTGATGTGTAGATCTGATGTTATGATCGTCATTTTTTTTGTATTATAAGATGGTTATTAGGATCCGAGGTAGCTATAATAGTTCGTGGCTTTGTTTCGATTTGAAAGTGGTGGTTTGACCATTGTACAGTAATATAAAGTTTAATGAAGTCTTATTTTATGGTTATTCTGATAGTTTCTGAGTATTGTTGCGTGATATATTAGTTTCTATTAATATTCTAAGTAGTTACAATAATGCCGCGTAGCTTTGTTTCAATGTAAATGTTGTTTTTTGCCTATTACAGTTAAAATTATCCTCTGACGGAGCCTTATCTTATGTTGATGATTTATATAGATCTTTGAATCTGATAGTTTCAAAATATTATTGCATGGATTTAATTTTTCTTTTGATATAGATAGAATATGCCTATGGGTAACCATCGGTTCTAGTGTAAAAGCCAGATCTTCAATTTGGTAGTGGAGTGAGATTTATCTAGGGTTTATGGGGTATGAGTAGCAAACTGGGTTTCTTAGGAAATCCAGTGAACTTGTCTATGTTATAATTTTCTTTCACACTTAAAGTTTCCTGATTATACCATAATAACGTAGTGACGTGTATTTGAAGTGTTTGTATTGACTTGTAAGTTGATTTACAAATGGTAATTTGATTTTTATTTTTCCTTTCTTTTGTTTTGGATTCATGTTTGGTAGCATCAGAAATGCTTGTTGAAGGCTTGAAGCCATTCAAGATGCTAACAAATTTAATGCAGAACTTTTTTTTGTCTTTTACACCCTTTTCAGTCTGAAATTTATCTCAGCTTATGAAAAGAATTGGAAATTTGAACTGATTACGAGATCTATTTTAAGCCTTTGATTTAAGAAACTAAATAAGAAATAAATAGAACGGAAAGTAATGGCAGGTCTTCGGTGTCTCGTGATTGAAAGGGGTGTGGTGTTGGTGGAACATTTGTTGACCGACTTCTGTGATGAGGAAATATAGGACTCATGACTCAAAATATCAATAGGTAAAAAATGAATATGCTCTAGGCCAGTAGCTTATATGGAAAACCGATCCATGTTAAATTAAGCAACATTTAAGGAAATAGAGAGAGTTCTATTTACATGGTTGAGTGTCAGTGGTTTTTGTTTAAGTTTCTGAATCAATTTATTTTTCTAGGATTTTAAATCTATATTATCTCTAGAACTAGATTGATGAAAGGTGGCTAATTTTGCAGGACAAATCGGATATGCTCTTGTTCCCATGATTGCTAGGGGTGTGATGTTGGGCGCTGACCAACCTGTCATCCTCCACATGCTAGATATTCCACCTGCTGCAGAGGCACTTAATGGAGTGAAAATGGAATTGGTCGATGCTGCATTCCCTCTTCTCAAAGGTTAGTAATTTACTCATGAGTAGTGAAAATAATTGTCAATAATTTGATGTATTTTGACTTCTTATATTCCCAATGGGATATGGGTTAAAGTAGATAACTTGTATCTATCTACTATGATATTTCAATCAGGGGTTGTTGCAACAACTGATGTTGTTGAAGCATGCACTGGAGTCAACATCGCAGTGATGGTTGGTGGTTTCCCCAGGAAAGAAGGCATGGAGAGAAAAGATGTGATGTCAAAGAATGTCTCCATCTACAAGTCCCAGGCTTCAGCTCTTGAGAAACATGCGGCTGCCAACTGCAAGGTGATTAGCTTATATTGAAGACCCTTTTCTTGATGACTTTTTTTCATAGAGTAGTGATATTTACACAGACTCTTGATCATCATGAGTTAGGTGGCAATTAAGTGGCATTGACTGATATGCCATCTCAAATGCAAGGATACGAATCCCGTTTACGATGGAAAGTCAATGAATGCCACTCAATTTCCACCTAGATAAATAGCATTACTCTTTTTTATAATCCTTACATTGATTTTGATACATGAAGTACTAAAGTCTCATCTAATTTTAGAAATAAATACATTTTTCTATGGTATGTGACCTTCAAAAACGAAATGCTGACCAATATTATTTAGAGATTATGAAGTATCAATATATTGTTTGAATGCTATGCATGACCTCTATCTCTATGAAGATTCATGTTCAAGCTTAGACATCTTAGCAATTTAAAATTTTGTAGCAGGATATTTTTTTACTTCGCTTAGAAGTCCTAATTTTCATTTGCTGTCTGTTTTGCTTCCAGGTTTTGGTCGTTGCTAACCCTGCCAACACCAATGCATTGATACTGAAGGAATTTGCACCATCTATCCCGGAGAAGAATATTACTTGTCTGACTAGATTGGATCACAATAGGGCTCTTGGACAAATTTCGGAGAGATTGAATGTTCAAGTCTCCGATGTTAAAAATGTCATTATTTGGGGAAATCATTCTTCAACACAATATCCTGATGTCAACCATGCCACTGTCAATACTCCAGCAGGAGAGAAATCAGTTCGTGAGCTTGTTGCCAATGATGAATGGTATGAAGCTCTGGTTAAAACTTAGTTTTTATTGAAATGAATTTGTGTTTCTATAAATTCCCTATGAAATACTTTTATCTTTTATGAAATCTCACCTTTTGTTTTCTAAATTCTATGTATCTTTTTTGATTTTGTTGCTAGGTTGAATAGTGAGTTCATTACTACTGTCCAGCAACGTGGTGCTGCAATAATCAAAGCTAGAAAACTTTCTAGTGCACTTTCTGCTGCTAGTTCTGCTTGTGACCATATTCGTGATTGGTTCCTTGGAACTCCAGAGGTAGATTTCTTCGTCATCGTTCTTTTGATAACTATCATAGATCAAGGTTTATCAATAGTTATTAGTCACGCACCTTTTTNACCCCCCCCCCCCCCCCACCACACATAATTGTGTTAGATCAAGATTTATTAAATAGTCATACACTTTCTCTAATATGTTCTGAAATAATTCCAGGGTACTTGGGTTTCCATGGGTGTTTACTCTGATGGCTCATATAATGTCCCAACCGGGTTAATTTATTCCTTCCCAGTTACTTGCAAGAATGGAGAATGGTCTATTGTTCAAGGTGAGAACATAAAAACTTAAATTCTAGGATATTTTTTTTCTGCAATCCCTTTCTAGCATCAGTGGTGATATGAATTCTCATTTTGTAAAAATCTTAACTTTTTAAATTTGGATGTCTTTCTCTGTCTTTTAGTAACTTCCCACAAATCTTGTTATTACAAGACTCTGGTAGGACATCTATTTCCAACATCCTTAGTATTTATGTGTTTTCTACATTACAGGACTTTCAATTGACGAGTTTTCGAGGAATAAGTTGGACTTGACCGCTAAAGAGCTCAGTGAGGAGAAAGATCTGGCATACTCATGTCTCTCGTAAGTTCTGTCTGAAGGTTGGAAAATCAGAGTCTTCTGCACTTTTGTGTGGTGATTAAAGTAGCTACTGTTTTGAATAATTCCATTTTTAATCTTGGTGATTGATAAACGATGGATGTGCTACTTTTATAGATCTCACTTCCTATATACTTGCATTTTGTTTGAGAATATTTAAAATTTCGCACTTTCTGGTCACGGCGGATTTATGTGCCTTGGTGGTATTACCGTATGACTGTCCTAGAGAAATTTCTTTCTCTTGCCTCTATCAAAGTTCTTGGTTTCGAGTCCTCTGCCTCTGTGTCCACCTCATGTATTTCCAGGAAGTGATTTTCCTGTGAGAGCTATCCAATGCAAGTTTGTTCAACTGTTCATTGGACTGCAGAATTGTTTTCATGACGAACATGATTTGTCTATGGCCTCTTGTACGTGAAAAACTTACACACCAAATAGGCTTAATTGTGCTAATATCGTTAAACAAATGACAGAACAATGTGCAAAAAATTATACTCACAAAATATTTGTGAAAATGTATTTATGTATTTTTTTTTTGATAAATATGATACCTAAATTGAAAGGGTGTTTGGCAAGAAATATTGAATGGGGATTTGAGTATGCACTTGGATTGGAGGTTGCACTTTTTGAGATTGTGTAATGTACAAAGCCATTTGTACATTTCAATGCTTACACTTTCGTTGACGTTGTTGTTGTGAAAGAAGTGATTGGTTGATTTTATTTTTTTTTAACTGTCAAATTATAATTTGCCATATCTTAAATGTGTAAATCATGGTCTCTGTAATGCCTGTCACTGAATTCATCTATTCTACAACTATTGGTTATACAATCAATCATCGTCCTCCAATCGAGGGCAATCATTTTATTCTGCTAATCAAATATGTAAATCATTTAATTCGGAGTTATGCTACTTGGCCCGGGATTAAATCCCGGGCCAAATGTGTCCCCCTATTGGAGGGGGGTGGCGCCCCTGGTTTGACCCGTGATTTAATCCCAGGCCAAGCAGCATTTTTGTTCGATTAGATTGTACAATGTTCTTTCAGAATTATTGTATTAATACATTGAAATGATTCTGGAACAATAATATACTCTGAAATATTAGTGCAAAGTAATAAATATTCACACATAAATTTTGTAAAGTATAATTACTTTTTCTTGGGGAGAAACAACATAATATTTATACGGAAAATTTGCTTCATCAAAAGCAATGTTAAAATATTTTTTTAGAATATTGATTAGAAATTGATAATTTTTCAAAAGTAATAAAATAATATTAACGTAACGTAATAAAGTTCATTCAAGTTTAATTCACACAAATATGAAATATATCCTTTCTATAAAATACGACAGATGACAAAGGAAAGGGAGGATGGTTTTCGTGTTTTCTGAGCAGCCGGTAATTATCTTTTTAATTTCCAACAATTTGATCATTCCATTTGGGGTTACGTTGCTTCCCTTCCCTCTTAGTGGGGTTGGAATTTCTTTTCTTTTGGAAAACAAAAACACGAAGGATAAGCTTGTTAGATTTGTACTATGATTGAGAAAAACAAAAAATTTTAGAGCGTCGTGCTGATCTCATGTTATGAATTTAAGAGAATATGCGAGAATATACAAGAAAAATTGAACTAAGATTGTCAAAATTAAAGTTTATTTCGTAGATAAGTAAAGTCCCATATGCACAGGGTATACTTAAAGCTACATGGATACAGTTATCATTTGCAAATAGTATTTAATTTATAAAGAAACAAGTATAATTTTTTATATAGCATAAGATTGAAGGGAAAATTGAGAAATTTATCATAAGATGGGATGTTTCTCTAATTTTTAAAACGAGAAGAAGGCCCTATTTGATTTGTTAAATTTTCCATTTTCCCACTTTTGTATTGTTTGATGTCAACCCCCCACGCGCCTGTTTTTGTCTAAACTTGGGAATTAATTTTCCCATCATTTTGGTGGGAAAATGAATTCCACGTTCTAGAAACTTTTTTTTTTTTAGTAATGTAAATAAATTTCATAACCAATTGTAAAAAAAAATTCACTTTAATTGACAATTTTCATGTAAAACGAAGTCAAACGAACACTAAACTTTGTTGAAAAAATAGTTTTCGAGCAATTTTTTTTTTTTTTTTTTTTAATGTTAACAAATTTCATAACCAATTGTAAAAAAAAAAAAACATTTTATTTGGATTGGAGGTTGCACTTTTTGAGATTGTGTAATGTACAAAGCCATTTGTACATTTCAATGCTTACACTTTCGTTGACGTTGTTGTTGTGAAAGAAGTGATTGGTTGATTTTATTTTTTTTCAACTGTCAAATTATAATTTGCCATATCTTAAATGTGTAAATCATGGTGTCTGTAATGCCTGTCACTGAATTCATCTATTCTACAACTATTGGTTATACAATCAATCATCGTCCTCCAATCGAGGGCAATCATGTTTATTCTGCTAATCAAATATGTAAAGAAACAAGTATAATTTTTTATATAGCATAAGATTGAAGGGAAAATTGAGAAATTTATGATAAGATGGGATGTTTCTCTAATTTTTAAAACGAGAAGAAGGCCCTATTTGATTTGTTAAATTTTCCATTTTCCCACTTTTGTGTTGTTTGATATCAACCCCCCAAGCGCCTGTTTTTCTCTAAACTTGGGAATTAATTTTCCCATCATTTTGGTGGGAAAATGAATTCCACGTTCTAGAAACTTTTTTTTTTTAGTAATATAAATAAATTTCATAACCAATTGTAAAAAAAATTTCACTTTAATTGACAATTTTCATGTAAAACGAAGTCAAACGAACACTAAACTTTGTTGAAAAAATAGTTTTCGAGCAAATTTTTTTTATTTTTTTTTATTTTTTTTTGGCAATGGTAATAAATTTCATAATCAATTGTAAAAAAAAAAAAAAAAAATCATTTTAATGAACAATTTTCATGTAAAATAAAGCCAAATGTGAATAAAAAGATCCAAAATTTTAAAAAAAATTCGGATGAAAAATTATACCAATCAAACACATTTAATTAACAATTCTCTGGAAAATAATTTATAAGCAATTATTTTCCCTGTAAAATATTTTCTTTCCACCCCATTTTCCACCGTTGCAATCAAACAGACCCGAAGTGTTTTTGTAATTGTCATAAATCTCAGGGGATATCTCTATAATTTACTCTTGTAAATATAATTTAGAATTATGTATGCATAAGAAAGTGCACTAGAGAAAGCTACAGTAATACAACACATAGCTCGTGTTTGGTGTAGATTAAAATAAGATATTTATTAAATTTTGATAATAATTAATGAAATATCAAGTTGAAAAATTCTGATCTCATGAAATGTGTATTTAAATTAATTGCTACTCCAACTCAAAACTTTTATTCTACATCAAACATAGACTAATGTGTCTTTTTCTAATCAATATCAATTATGTTCAATTCAATGTATTAAACGAGTACTACGTTGATGTTATAGATTCCGTGGTAGAGTAAAATATGAACTAATGAGCATAGATCGATTAGAGCCTATGATGGAATGTGAACCATAACTTTATTCAAAGTATAAAATCATGCACAAAAAATATCTAAAGCCTAAAGGAAATAATTGACATGAAACTCACTCGAAATCACAAACCAAAGAGAAATTGGAATACTAATGGGGAAAAAAAAAACACAAGAAAGACTTAGAAAATTAAGAGAGGACTTAAAAGGCTAATTAAAGCCATTTAATGACCAAATACAGTTATTCTCAAAAAGGCTGATGTGAAATAAATTGTTTTGACAATTTTAATGTTAATGGTCCTTTAGTAGAAATTTCTTTAACCAATGCTTTTGTGGCTGCTTAATTTCATGCTTACTTTCTTGAAATTGACTAAGCAGCAGGGACTAAATTGAAAGAATTATAATAATGTTAATCACATTCTTGTAAAAAGGTTATTGGGGGACAAAAAAAAAAAAACATTTCTTAATTTTAACCAATGCTGTTATGGCTGCTTAATTTCGTGCTAACTTTCTTGAAATTGACTTGAGCATTGTGTTAATTATTTAAAAGTTAGTGCGGGGACTAAATTGAAAGAATTATAATAATGTTTTAGTGGGTAGACAAAAAACAGTTCTTGGTGATGATGTGAAATGCATTTTATTTCCAACTTTGGCTTTTAGGACTTTGATGATTTTTCTTCGAAGCTACAAAGTATGTACTTTATATTCCAATTTGTATTTATTTATTTTCATCTAAAAGATATAGAACATGTTTGATAACAATTAAAATTGAAAATATAGTCGTTATTGGGTCTCACCCGTCTGATAAAAGTCAACAAGTTTTTCAATTTTAATCTAATTTTAATCTCTACCAAACATGTTCATAGTTCGTAACTTCACCACGTTTCTTTAGGCACAAATCATTTTTTTTTTTTTTCCTTTTGAATTTTTCTTTAAATAAGTTATGATAATTCAAGCCTATACATTCGTTGTCTTGATATTATGTTGAGATCACTTTTTCAAATAAGATGATTTATTCATATTTATATCTTTAACTATACAAGATTCGTCTATATATTTAGGGATAACAACAGTAGAGGTCTCAAACCTTTCAAATGCTTGTAAACTTTTCTCTTATCTTTCAATCGTTGCAATCGTCACCCCTAATCTTTTCAATCGTTGCAATTGAGGCCAAAATAAATGGATTCCATCCATTTTTCCATCAGTTGATCCAAAAATTAAATTCGACTATATTTTATACTCCCTTCGTCTCAATTATATAGGCTGTGTTTCTTTTTTCCCTTGTCCCAAATATATAGGCTTGTTTCCTAATGCAGAATATTTTGTTGTGTTCCTTTACCAATATACCTTATTAAATTTTTCTCATTTAATATGTCAACTTCTTGAAATCATTCAAATACATACATTTCTCACTTCTTGGAAACATGGAAAAACTTTAATTTCTTTTTCTTTTTCAAATTCTTTATTAATTGCAACAATAATTTAGTTTTACACAAAAATTAGTTTTTCAATGACATTAAATGAGCTTTCTTAATCCGTGTGAAAAACGAAATAAGCCTATATAATTGGGATGGAGGGAGTATTTTAAAAACGGACAAAATAGTAATTATCTATTGAAATTTACATTCGAAGACGCGTCCAGATATCCAATTCATATGCAAGTAGATGGATGCTCAAATGTTGTACCTATTACATACAGTAGTTCATCAAAAGTTTTAAAGTGAATTGTTATTTATTGTTTAAAGTCGAATATAATTAAACCACTTGATTTGACAGAAACAAGAATTGCTTCGAAAATGATTAATATTTTTATATAAAAGAAAAAATTACTAACATAACAAAACCATATTTAAAAACAAAAAAAATATATATATATTTTACCTCTTTTAAGTTGTCCCTGAAAAAAGTTTAGGATAATGCTATGTAGTATAACGGGTGGTATTGCAGTAACATTAAATGGTAATTCCTCCATCCCAATTATATAGGTTGAGTTTCCTTTTTCTCATGTCCCAAATATATAGGCATGTTTTCTAATATAGAATATTTTGTTATGTTCATTTATCAATATACCCTCATTAAATTTTTTCAACTCTTCTTGAAATCATCAAAATACACACATTTCTCACTTCTTGAAATATGGAACAACTCTCATTTCTTCTTCTTCTTCAAATTCTTTATTAATTCCATGCTAACTTCTTGAAATCATCCAAAAACACACATTTCTCACTTCTTGAAAACATGGAACAACTCATATTACTTTTTCTTCTTCAAATTCTTTAATAATTTCAACAATAATTTAGTTTTACATACTGAAAATTTATATAATTGAGACGGATGGGGTATTAAACATAAGAGTGATGTTATTCATCCCCACTGGGGTTACAAAAACAGTCTAGTGGCGTTAATGTGGCATTAAATGATAGGTGAAATTAAATAAGTCATTTAATTTCACCTTTCATTTAGCTAACACTTAGAACCACCTAAATAGTATTTGTAACCCCACTAGAGATAAATAACATTACTCTAAACATAAGTATATGAAAGTTGAG
This sequence comes from Fraxinus ornus, assembly GCA_903798235.1. Taxonomy (NCBI): domain Eukaryota; kingdom Viridiplantae; phylum Streptophyta; class Magnoliopsida; order Lamiales; family Oleaceae; genus Fraxinus; species Fraxinus ornus. The sequence continues at coordinate 5,361 of CAIGRF010004501.1, read as the reverse complement.
ACCTATATAAATTAATATATATTTATTGTCACTATGTTGACACGTTTAAACGTCAATGGTGCTACGTAACATTGCTTAAAAGTTCAAAGCATATGGTAACCAGAGAAACAATATTGCATCCCCAAATTTTCATTATCAAGATCTATCATTTTCATCAAAGTTACACCATTGTCAACAAAGGGGGATCAAGAAACATTAAACTACACTTGAAAAACATGGGTTAGAAGGAAACTTACTAGGACTTTCTCTCTCCCTAGTCTACTTTTTTTTCTACCCTTTAATCCTTAAAATCTAAATGTGTACAAACCAAATTTCTAAGTCAAATCCCATTTTTCCTCTTTTCAAGTCTACTTCCACTCCTTTTTCTTTTTCTTTTTTTTTTTCCTTTTCTTTATGTGACCAAAAACACCAGAGAGAATCCTCACAACAATCTTAATTTTTGTTTAGTTTGTCAACGAAATGATTCCATTATTTGGCACCTTTGGAAAATCAGCATCCCATAATTGAAAACCCTGTCCTAAATATATATTATATCCAAAACAGCACTCAAAACTCTGGTAAATCAGGCATGTCTCTAGCTCTAATGAAAACATTGTACCAAAAGTCCATGCTATCATCAACTTTTGAAATCCTGGCATTGATTTCCTTGGAAGACGAAGGGAATCCGAACTGAACTTCATCGTTTGCAGCTGGGAAGTTTGATGATTGCCCGTTTATATTATCGTCTGTTGAGAAGTCACTGGACCAAAAGGTCTCATCGATCTGAGGAAAATACTCGGACGAATAGTCCATTTCTTCGTGCTTAGTAACCGATTTTTCGGATAAATCTGTCACTGATGACATCTCACTAGAGCAATGCTGTGGACTATTAACAATTTGTTCATTAGGGGAAATGGGATTTCCAGGAGCTTTAGAATCACAGTTTTTAATGACCAAGTGTCCCTTGGAGTCCTC
>CAIGRF010004495.1:43190-70413 GCA_903798235.1 Fraxinus ornus | reverse complement strand
GGTGATTGTTCCCAGAGGTCGCAGCAGTTATCGACGAACAATTTCACTTTAGGACATCATCTTGTCACGAGACTCGATCAGTCGATAAGTTTTATTTCTGCACTTTACTGTACTGCAACTAATAACATTTCTAACAGTTGGAACATACCTTTGACTAAAAAGTTCTTCTTGCCGTTAGATGCTTGATATATTAAAAAGAGTAATGCTATTTAGCATCACCGGTGTTAAAATATCAGTTTAAGTGGAACTAATGTGATATTAAATGAATCCTTACTTCTACATTTCATTAAGCCTATCATTTAGAGCTACCTAAACTGGTGTTGTAGCATTAATAGTACTATATAATATTATTCATTAAAAAAATATCAATAAGCTCGAATAATATTTGGCACTGTGAACAACGAGATGCATTTACGATGAAGAAGAACTATAGGTGTTGCCTTATGAGGGGATAAATAAACATAGGGTCGAACAATAATGTTCTGATGGGATGGTAGAAGGAGGTGTGGAAACACGAAATTCTTTGAAAAATCTGGATTTTTACTGCGAGTATTTTACAACGCTATATGACTCTTGATAATTTGGTGTACAGAAGAGAGTGTTGTAAAAACAGGTGCGTACGTCATGGCGAAATTGAAATAACTAGCCATGTGATTCTTTATTGTCCTTTTGTGAAAATCGGTATGGAAAACCTCAGGATTTAGAGCAGAATTAAATGAAATGTTGTATTATCTATAGCACTGCATTATTCGATGTTTTCCATACTTATACCCAGGCGAGTTCGAGATTTTCTGCTAGATGGCATGGCTACTGTGGGCAATCGCAATATATTCATCCGTGGAGGAGCCTCACAACCAGCTAATTCTATCATGATTAAGGCCCAATTCCTACACAACGAATTTATTCATGCTCAAAGTCGTCCACTCACCCTACTCAACTACCGATCTCGTAGATCGTTTCTTGGAGTGCACCCAACTAAGGGGAATTGAAATCTAACATGAATGACGATGTTCGGACTCGGGAGAGGCGCATTGGGGTTGGTGCGATCATTAAGGATCATACTGACTCTGTTGTGGTCGCATGTTCTAAACTCATTATTGGAGGCTTTTTGGCCAGAGGACGGATGACCACTTGCATTGACGGATGGTTTAATGTAGAGTTATACTGCTCCTCGTAGATACTGAGTATGACGCTCTCTGAGAAATTCAGTACTTATTTTCATATTTTAGCAGGTGATAGTGTTTCTATTTACCTTAACATTGTAGCTTTTTTCATTATCTCTCATGTTGTGCATAATGATCTATTGTTGTAGGAAGTATTAGGTTGCCATAAAAAAAGGACAATTCCATTTGTACATAAATGGATGACAATGGAGGTTGACAACCTCTCACATGCGTGTGGACCCCGTGTGAAAAATTCCAAAAAAAAAAGAAGTAAGCCCCCTATTATGAGTGTTGGTCATCTTGCATTGTCATCCACCATTGTACATGTAACATGATTGAGAAAAAAAAAATTGACATGTGTGCTACTTTAATGGGGCTTTTCACTTTTGTCCATCTGGAAAATGGGCACATGCAAAGTTGAGCATAAAAATGTTTTGCTTTAAAGGTTTAAGGATAAAAATGAAGCCGTCACTATTATTTTCCTTCCATCTTTTAAATCTTTTTTAAAATCTGAACGGATTATTGCGTAGGCAGTCATCAAATTTTTAACTTGCAATTATGTCATTGAACTTCAATTGATAACATTCAAATCACTTATCTTCAATTTAATTGTAATTAACCACACCAGTTTTGCGATGGCCAATAAGATTGATGTCTAAATATGTGACAACCCACAAGGAGTTCGTCAATTGAACTGGCCCAAATTTTACCTCGTTACTATTAGAATAAAGCAATATGTACAGAAAATGGTTAACAGAAGTTTACATGGGATTTTAAATAGGGGTGACATGGCAAAAAATTAACTAAAAAAGAAAATGAAATGAGGGAAAAACACTTTCAATCGCACTCTTATCACTGTAGTTTCTCTATTTTCCCCAAATTGGAGAAACCTCAAAATTGGCCTGACAAACTTCTTCTGTCAACTCCGACGTCTTCCTTCCTCTAATAAAAATCGTGACTGCAATGCCACATAGCTTCCACCTCCGGTGTTTTCTGCGAGCCACATTGTCTCCCAGTTATCTTTTCTCCTCCAATTTTGTCCAAGTAGAAAGACAAATGACTTTCATTTTCATCAACCCATCAAATGCTAGTTTTGGTTTGAATGCACATCAACTCAACTAACTAACATGACAAAATTTTGTTTATACGTACACACGAATCCATGAAGCAAAACAAACAATAACTAAAAATCAATTTAATTCATCTCCCTAGTTCGCAATGAGTTTCTTTTAATTTTTTCCAACCAAGAATATATATTTGATTATGTTCAGGAGAAAACAACAAGAATGATACAAAACATTTCACCTACCATATCAGCATCTTCGAAGATCGCAGTTTCAAAAAAGAAAATTATAGTTGAGTGTCAAATTCATCAATTAAACATACAAAAATAATTTCTCAATTGCAGTAAACAAAAAATGAATTGAAGGATAGGAGAACGGAGAATTTTCATTAATCAAAAATTGATAAATTTGTGAATTACATCTAAATATTTATAGACAATCAGCCTAACTAACTAACTGTCTAAATATCTAACTAACAACTGAATTAACTGTCTAACAAACTATCAGTATTAACAGAAAATGAGTTGGATCCTTCATCCCTGCCACTGGTTTCTTCTCTAGTTTCCTCAGCTGGTCTCCTCTGCTTGTTTTGCTTGCTTGTTTGCTATATCGTAATAGCCCCCCTCAAGAGGGGCATGGATGTTCAAAATGTCCATCTTCGAGATATTAGAATGGAACGAGAAAGAGCCAATGGGCTTAGTTAAGACATCTGCAAGTTGATGATGAGATGGAATATGGATGATCTTGATTAGACCATAATGCACTTTCTCTCGAACGATATGGCAATCAATTTGAATGTTCTTAGTTTTCTCATGCAAGACAGGATTGGTAGCAATAGATAAAACTGATTTACTATCAGTAAATAATAGTGCAGGTTGAGAATGAGCAATAGCCAAATCATGTAGAAGGTAAATTAGCTACTGGTTTTCACAGGTTGTTGATGCTAAAGCTCTATACTCAGCTTCAGCTAAGATCTACTCACGGTGGATTGCTTCTTAGATCTCTGAGAAATTAAGGAATCCCCAAGGAAAATGGCAAATCCAGTGATGCTTTACCTTGTGTCAAGGCATCTAGCCCAATTACTGTCACTATATGTTTTCAGATGAAGGGAAGATTTAGAGAAGAAGAACAAGCATTGACCAGGTGTGGCCTTAATATAACTCTGTGAACAGTATGAAGATGGGACTGAGCAGGCTTATACATGAACTGGCTTAGAAATTGAATGGAGTAGGCCAAATCAGGTCTGGTAATTGTGAGATAAATTAGCCTGCCAATGAGTCTTTGATAAATTGTATGATCAGGTAATAAGCTTTCATCAATTGCTGTGAGTTTAAGAGAAGACTCCATGGGAAAGCCCACAGGTTTACAGCCAGAAAATCCACAATCTTCAAGTATATTCAAGGCATATTTTCTCTGGCAAAAACTTATGCCTTGATAGGATCTAGCCACTTCCAAACCAAGAATATACTTTAATTCTCCCAGGTCCTTAATAGTGAACTAATCATCTAGAAACTTCTTAAGGACTTGAGTTTCATGAAGATTATTTCTTGCAAGGAGAATATCATCAAAATAACCAATAAAACAAGGAAAGAATCATTAGTAGACTTTAAGAATAACAATGAATCAGAGTTAGATTAATGGAAACCATATGAGATAAGGCTGGAAGTTAACTTTGCGAACCATTGGTGGGATGCTTGTTTGAGACTGTATAAGCTTTTGTTAAGTTTATACACAAGTGATGGGTAATGACTGGAATAATCCTGAGGCAATTCCATGTAACTTCTTCATGGAGATCACCATGGATAAAAGCATTGTTCACGTCTGATTGGTGAAGGAACCATTTATTAACTGCTGCAACAGCCAAGAGAACACGAATAGATGTCAATTTTGCCACAGGAGAAAATGTGTCAATGAAGTCCAAACCTTCCTGTTGAGTGTAACCCTTGGCAACTAGACGTGCTTTGTACCTTTCCACAGAGCCATTAGCTTTGAATTTGACCTTGTAAACCCATTTACAACGAATTGTGTGCTTATCAAGTGGTAGAGGAGTGAGGGTCCAAGTGTTGTTCATTTCAAGGGCCTTAATTTCACAATCCATGGCAGCTTGCCAGTGTGGAAATTTAATGGCTTGTTTATAAAATTTTGGTTCATAGACATTTGTTATGGAGGTAGTAAATGCTCTGTGTTTGGGGTTAAGTCTATCATAGGATAAAAAATAAGAAATGGAAAAAGATTTACCAGATGTAGATGGTCCTGCTAACATGAGGGATGACTGGATAGCTGTTGAGGTAGAAGGCACATTGTATTGATAATCACCTAAGTATGAAGGTAGATGTTTTTGGCGACTAGATTTTCTGATCATATGTTGAGGAACAACTGGTATAGACTCTGGTGAAGAAGTGGAAGGAAGAGGCAAGCTTGTTTCCTCTGCTGAGCTAACTTTAGCTTTTCCTCTGCTGGTTTCTGAAGGTTGATTAATATGTGAGGGAAGATGATAAGAAATGTCAAAGGAAGGTTCAGGGATCGAGAAAATGTGAGGACCATCTGAGGGATGAGGTGAAGAATATTTATAAGGGAATGAGAATTCATGAAAGTTGACATTTCAACTGATAAAGGATATGTGGTTTTGAAGGTCATAGACTTTATATCCTTTGGAACCGAGTGGATATCCAAGGAAGATGCATCTTGATGCACGAGGAGAAAACTTGTCTCTATGATTAGTCAGAGTGCTAGCAAAGCATAGGCATCCAAATGTTCAAAGATGAGTATAGGTTGGTGATTTTTGGAAGAGTATTTCATAAGAGGTCTTATTTCCAAGAAGTGGAGAAGGAATTTTGTTGGCGATATGAATTGCAATGAGAATACACTCACTCCAAAAAATGAGAGGCACATTTGATTGAAAAAGGAGTGCCTGGGCAATTTGTAGAAAGAATTGGTGTTTTCTTTCCACAGTACCATTCTGTTGTGGGGATTCAACACAACTTCTTTGGTGGAGAATGCCATGTTAATTGTAATCAGTCATAAAGAACTCAGCTCCATTATCAGTTCGAAATATTTTAATTTTGGTGTTGAACTGTGTGATGACCATTTGATGAAATTTCTTTATAAGGTTACTGGTTTCAACTTTTGATTGCATCATGTAAACCCAGGTGCATTTGGAATAATCATCAACTATGGTAAGGAAAAATTTATAACCATCACAGGAAGAAACATGAAAAGGACCCCATATATCACAATGAACTCAATCAAAAATTCCACTTGAAACCGAATTGCTAATTGGAAATGGTAATTTCTTTTGCTTTGCCAACAAATTTCACATCTATTCAAATTTTTATGGGAAATCTGAGATGAAATATAAGGAATCTTGGACATTCTAATATTGGAAATATGTCCAAGTCTACAATGCCAAGGCTGAAATTGGTAGAAGCTGTAACATGTGTTGTGGAACGATTGGGAACATGTGAGTATGAAATGTTGTTTTGGGCTTGGATAAGATGATATAGTTTATCCTTCTCTCTAGCAAAACCAGTCATCCTTTTGCTGACTGGATCATGTATAAAGCAATGGGAGGCAGAGAAAGTCACAAGGATATTGGAAGCTCTAGTTAGTTTAGATACTGATAAGAGATTGAAAGAAAAAGTAGGTACACAAATGACAATTTCAAGAAATACATTTTCATCAATTTTTACTTTTCCAATATGGATAACTGGAATAGAGGATCCATTTGGTAAATTTACCTTTGTGGTTGTAGTGGAATCAATGGACGATAGGAATGTTGGTGAACATACCATATGATCTATAGCACTGGTATTAATTATCCATGTAGCATTTTTGGGCTTGGAAAGAATTGAATTACAAATGGAGATATCTATAGTGATGGTAGCTTCTGTTTGGATTGTTGAGTTAGGTGGCTGAGAGGATGTTTGATGGGTTCTAGTAAATGCCAAGAATTGCTTATAAAGGTCCTGGTTAAACGAGACACTTGATCCCTCATCCTCTGTTGACTGATTCACAACATGTGCAGTAGGGTTATTCACCAAGGCTTTCGATCCTTAGATCCTCTCCATCCTGGGGAGAAATCCTAAAGGTGAAAGCATATGTCTGCAGTGTGATTGAAGTACCCACAATGAGTGAATTTTGGTTTCTGTTTGTCCTTCTAAGGTGGAGGTCTGGTGAATGATCTATGTGGTTGCCTTGTTGTCATGGCTACTGATTTCAAGGCTGAATAATTCTGTAGGTCCTTTTGACTTTCTTCTTGAAGCATAAGGACATAAACTCGAGCCAATTATGGAAGTGGTGAAGTAAGTAGCAAGTGGCTTCGTAGTGTAGAGTATGATTCATTTAATCCTACAAGAAACTTCACGACTGCATCTGCTTGCTGGGTATCTGATATAGTCTTTAATATATCACGAGTGCAATTGGATAGCATCCTACAACTACACTTTGGCAAAGATCTGTAGCTGATGTATTCTTCCCAAATGGATTCGAACGAATTGTAATACACGGTATGACTTTGTGAAATAGTACTGAGGCATTTCTCTAGATGGTACACTCTAGGTCCATCACTTCTACTGTATCTGGTTTTTAATTCATTTCATACTTCATATGCAAATGAGATACACAACAGGCTTTGGCGAATTTCTTTACTAATTGAATTCAACAGCCATGAAAGGACCAAATTGTTTGCTCAAACCCAGTAATTATACGAATTACTTGATGATGGTTTGGGGCTTTCATAGTTCTATCAATGAATCCAGTTTTACTGTTCACACTCAATGCCATGGATATTGCATGGTTCCATGATGTATAATTATCTCCATTGAAAATCTCTGAAACATTTAGTGCTCCAAGATTATCATTTGGATGCAAATAGTAATGACTAGTTGGATCATCAGCCATGTTGAGAATAAGACTGTCTGAGCTCGCCATATTCTAGGTAATGTGTTAATGATGGATGGGAAAATGTTGCTAATGCTCTGATACCATGTCAAATTCATCAAATAAACATACAAAAATAAAACTGCAATTGCAGTAAACAAAAAATGAATTGAAGAAAAAGAGAACGGAGAATATTCATTACTCAAGACTTGATGAATTTGTGAATTATATCTAGATATTTATAGACAATCATATCATCTAACTAACTGTCTAAATATCTAACTAACAACTGAATTAACTGTCTAACAAACTAACAGTATTAACAGAAAATGAGATGGATTCTTCATCCCTGCCAGTTGGTTTCTTCTCTGGTTTACTCTTCTGGTTGCCAGCTAGTTTTCTCTGTTGATTTTGCTTGCTTGTTTTCTATATCGTAACACTAAGAGGAATGAAAATCCAAGCTTTCAGGATACCCAAATTCGGAAAACTCCAAATCTAGAAATGGAAAATAGCCCCTTAAATTCAAGAATTGGTCGATCATCATCTTTGTTTATTCCATATAAAAATTGTGCCCTTGTATCAAATGATGATGGTGGTGTTGCTGATTCATCTTTGAAGCTTTGTGACCCTTACACAAATTAAATCTCCCCAAGGCCAAAGAAGTTGCGATTTGTTCTTCGATAATTTGGGTAAGGGTGCAAGGTTTGTTCTTCATTGATTTGGCGCCAACTGAAGGTGAAGATGAGTCCGGCCTTTGTGAATGGAGGAAATTGGATATGATAATGGAGAGGTTTGGAGGGTTCAAAAAAATGATTGCGTTCATGGATTTCTTGTGTAGTTTTCTTTATTTTTTAATGTTTGCTACCTAAGCTCTATAAATTTCATATAAAGACACTCCCTGTACACAAATTGCGATCTTTACAATTATATAATGAGTTCTGCTACCTATACATCGAGGTGACACCCCAATGTACATCACTCCTCCCAAGTAGTAAAACTCGGGTGTGGGCCCCCCTATTTGTGAGGGGTTGTATAATTGAACTTTAATTTCGTACAATGACTTGACGTGAATTTGATTAACAAAAGCTAAAGCACTCTTTATGGATATCGTTGAAAGACGTAAAAGATTTGATAACGAGATCTTCATGTCTTCACCCTAGTAAATAATTTTTGACTTCCATTTTAAACATCAACTTACAAAGAAGTGAGATATTGTTAGTTATAAGGGTGCGTTTGATTGACTTTATTTTTCATGAAAAAATGTCTTTTTTCATCCAAAATTCTATTCAGGTGTTTGATTGATATTTTCTCATGGAAATATTTTCCAATTTTTTGTCATGTGATCATATTTTTCTCAAAAAGAAGAAAAATATTTTCTTTAGGGAGATGTGATTTGTAACATGTGATTTTTAAGTTACAGGTAATTTACTGTCCTTTTCTCATATATCCACGTTCTCTCATCTATCCAACAATTAACAATGAAAAAACATAATATTTTCTAAGTTGAAACTAAATCAATCAAACACATTTAATTACTAATTTTCATATAATTAAGTTCTATGCAACTGAATTGTCTAAAATTTATTTTCTTTTCATGTAAATTTCATTCTCGCAATTAAAATTGCACTAAGTAGTTTAAGTACTTCTAAACTATCAAAATTACACTACATAGTTTAATTACTTCTAAATTTAAAGGAGCTTGTTGATGTTAAAAATTATATGAACAAAGTTCAAGCCAACTTAAGAGGATAATAGGAACTTAATTAATTGTAAATCAAAAGATTACAAATGTTTGATACAATGACTTTGTCCTCCATTGAAAGGAGATATTTGAAATATAACAAAGTTGGAGGAGATTGTAATGTGAAGTTCCTTCCCCCTTCCTTCTCTTCTCTTCTTTATAGGAAAGATTTTGTATGCACCTTTCATTTGCCTATCTTGTCAGCTATAGTGCCGAACTGAGAAAGTACATTCATTGTCACGTCTTCATATACTCGAACTCACATTAGCACGGGCTCACGGTACACGTCAAACTGTATTTTGTCAACGTCGGAGGTCGGTCGCCACAGAGCTTATTGTTTGTATTACGCTTTTCTTTACATAATGTTCAGCGGCGAGCACTTTCACATTAAACTAGGAAGGTAAATGTTCGCCATGTCAATATGTAAAGCTTTCGTAAATGAAATATGTATAAACAATTTTTTTCCAAATTTAAGTGATTCAATTGCTAATGGGTTGATTACTTGAATGGTTATTGAACTTTGTCAAGTATTACTACTTAATAACTGAATTTAAAAATGTATGTCGATGGTTAGTGAAACTTCGCCAAGTGTTACTATTTCGTAACTGAACAAAAAATGTAACTATGTACCATGTTACTCATCTATCACTCAAATGGGAAAATCGATTAGAGTCAACAAACGACGTCAACTTGAGTAAGATAACACGATGCATAGTTCAGTGACCATTTTTAAGTTCAGTTATGAAGCAATAACATTTGACAAAGTTCAACGACCATTAATATACATTTTTAAATTAAGTTATTAAGTAGTAACAACTTTTTTTTCCTTCAAATCGACATTTGTGAACGAAGAAACTAAAGAAAATGAGGGAGAAAAAATGAAAAATCAAATCGACCTTAGTTATCTTTGTACTAATTCGAACATTTTTGTACTTTTATATAATTCTTCTCTGTCAATTTCTTTCGTTGTTCCTAATGTCTCTCTTTTAATCTTTTTATGCGAAGTTCAAAATACTATGAACTGATATTAGTTGATAAAAAAATTAAATGTACTTTTGGACAATTTCTAGTGAAGGGGATATGCTAATTGGGAATTTATTGACTCCGCAAATCATTTTGGGCCAATTTAACATCGTGTATCTTCCATTTGGACAGCAAAATTTTCAGTTGAAAACTAACGTGATCCATTTATTTCAGAATGGATATCAACAAAAGTTCTATTTTTATTCGATTTATAAGGTGTCTGATTTTCTATATCCACTTTTTTCCCTTTATTTTCGTTGATTTCTTTTTTCATTAGAAGTCGATTCGAGGGATTTAATAATTAAATTTAAAATTATATCCATATGGTCAATGAACCATGTCAAATATTCTTACTTTATAACTGAACTTAAAAATATATTTCAATGGTTATTGAACTTCGTCAAGTGCTACTTTTAATAACTGAACTTAAAAATTTATCAGTTGATTAAATTATGCACTATGTTACCCATTCATCACTCAAATTGATATCGTTTGTTGAACCAAACGGATTTTTCTACTTTAGTGATGGATAATAACACAGTGCACTATGCACAATTCAATTTTGAAATACATTTTTAAGTTCGAAGCATGATACTTGACGAAATTCATTGACCATTAAAATATATTTTTAAATTCAATAAGTAATAATAGATGACAAATTTACTCACCTGAGGTGAAGTTTGGTGATCGCTGTTATAGTTAACCCAAATCTGACCTGACTGGTAACTTGAACATTCATAAATATACCCAGCGTCCGACACGATCAGTAGAACGACGTTGAATTACTCGACAGTAGCTTTACCTCCACCAAATCTGACCGATCAATCCCGCGCTCGAGTTCGCCGGAGGCTATCTTAGCCGTTAGATCTTGCGCGGAGTTCTTCACGAAACAAATTAGTATATATTTAGAAATTGTAGAATCAGTTCGAAAAGGGGTGAAAATGGAGGTAGAAGAAGGAGTGCAGATTGACGACAAGGCGAAGAGAATGAGAGATCTGTTATCGAGCTTCTACTCTCCAGATTCTTCATCTGATGCATCATCGTTGCAGAATTACAGTTCTTCCTCGTCAAGATTTGCTACCCTCGACACCATTAACACCACCTCCTTCGACGCCGATCTGTACATGAATCTTCTCGTACGCACCTTATTCCTTTTCATTTTTTTTTCGGATTGCTCGTTCGCTTTTAAATTCAGTCCAGTTTTAAATTATCTCGCTGGAAAGTTTGTTGATTCACATTTGGTTTTTTGATTTTTAATTATTTTATACGGAAGTAGTCATCTGGAGCAATATTGTTTGCGTTCGAAAGAACCACTAGGGCACGATAATCTTGAGATGACTATAGTAGTGAAAATCCAGGAACAAAGAATTTGGTCTATCGTAATATTGATTTTTGAGGACATATTCGTTGCAAATTCACACGGTTTTCTTTGAGCCTTTACTTTGAACATTGGCGTTATGTAACAGTGTCTCTTAGGCGTTTGTTCCTTAACGGATATGCTATGCCAAAATGACTCTTTAAGATGGGTGGTGTTTCCACCACTACAGCTAGTTAATCCACCTTCATGCTATATCCACTGGATCGTGCACACGCACACATTTATAACTCCACAGTAATTGGGTAATTGCTGCAATGTTGAACAACTTAGAACGTGGCTTCGGATGTAGTCGAGTATATTTCTTGCTAATTTCATATCAACCTCCCCGAGCAAAGGGCGACTTAATTGATTTTGGATTAGTTGGATGGCATAATTGTCATTTGGAAAGATGCTAGGAGACCAATTTGGAATTTTGAGTTATAGCTATTCAGAAGTTACTGCAAAAAAAGAAAGGGACGAAACTAAGTTTGCACTTCTTATCTCATTTTAGTGGTGATGGATACTAAAAAATTGACTGTTTCACTATATCTCACAGGGTTGTATTTTGAGCTAATTTGATGTAGTTAACGAATGTTGTGATGCTTTAAGGACTATTACACTTATAGTTGACATCCTATAGGTAAAATTTCATTCTTTTTTTCTTGACATAGAAAATTCCATTGGAATTGCACTTAACTCACCCATGAAGCGTTATTCATGGAGACATTTGGAAATGTGGGGGTCACGATATTGAAAAATAAATAACTTTGGAGGAGGAACTCATCTTCGTTTTGTCCTTCTATTCTAATTCACACATATACCTCTATACCATTGCATCCTGCCACCACTGTGGTATACCTGCAATTTGGTAGAATAAATTTCAATGTCATTGTGGAATAAACTTAGTTTCTTTAGAGATTTTTAAATTTATTCATTGACAGCAAGTCCTCCAGATGTTGACCAAAACTTGATTGACATTGTTTGCAATACAAACCCAAAACTCTGCGTGGGGGTTGGCGGGTGTTGTGGGGGTGTAAAAGACTGTGTGGACTTGTGTATTTGTTGCTTTGGTGGATGGGTGCGCAGATGTGGAAGGTTAATTGAGGTGCATAATATATGGACAACTATTAATGTTATTTATGAAGTCCAAATCCATATAAACATGTTAGTTTTTTTTTGGACCATAACATATATTCCCCTAATTAGATTCATACCTCATAGAATCATAATTTCTATGAGGTATGTAGCAGCCACATCTCCTGACAAACATACATATGTCCTTTTCCAAGACCTTGGTTTCCATAGCAAAAGTTGTGTCCTTGTAACTCGACAATACTCGCTAATGACCTTGGGTGATATGGGCTTGATAGTTATGCTTTTGTACTCAACTCTCTGCATGGATAACTGAACTTTGATTTGCCAACTTGTTGATTCTGCTAGTGGTCATTTTTACCATGTCGGCTTGGAGGTGCCACGTTGTTTTTGGGTACAAAACCTTCCATTCTCTATTTCCTTGATTCTTGTAATTTGGAAAAATGGTAAAATCGGTAATAGATAACATGGAAGAAGGTGGCGGGGAGGTGGAAGGTGGCTTGAAGTAAGTAGTTCTGGGGCAGGGACTATAAGATTTTTGGGGGTAATCGTTGGTGGGAAGGGAGAAGCGAAGAAGACTAGGTGCACATAGTCACTTCTTGAGTTGGATAAGGTTGTTTTGGGTAGAGTAAACTTGTAATTTACCATGTAGGCTCCACTTCTCAACTTTTTTCTTCATTTTTTTTAATGTATTGAATGATTAATAAATTTCCCTTCTCAATTGATATCGTTAATTGCATGGAAGTCAAATGGCAATTCAAGCATTTTTTTCCAAAACCGTGAGGGACTAACTTGCTAATTTTTTTTTTATTATTATTTTTGAAGTTTGGGACCCGTAATTGCTGAAAAGTGAAACGGGGTCCAAGTTGTGAAACATTTTTCACATTACACTGTGTTCAGTGCACAAGTAGTTTGAGGATGATAAGCTATGCTAAAAGATAATTGTGCTCCCAAAGCCTTATGTAATATTTTCTAAAAGAGTTATAAGAACTTAGAATCCCAGTCAGAAATAATCGGTAATGGCACACCATGAAGTCTAAATATTTCTTGTACATAAAGCTGTGCATATCGGTCCATGGAATAGTCCACAATAACCCAAATACTATCATATCCTTTAGCCATTTTTGGTAGTTTCACCACAAACTCCATTGTGATTCTTTCCCATTTCCACCCTGGGATAGGTAAATGACTGTAAAGTTCTTGCAGGCCTTTGATGTTTTTATCTTTTAGCACAGCTTATGTTCAGTGCACAAGTAGTTTGACTTCAAACTGCTGTCAGATTATAAGAGGAAAAACATCGTAGCTAGAAAGCATGAACTTATTGTCAATTATTGAATACAAACCAAGTGATTCTTTTTAACCTGTATCAAACATTAATTTTATGGAAGGGAAATCCTATTTCAGATTCAGCAAATTTAATCAGCTAATGTGGCAGTCACTTATTTATTCCTTATTTTTGCGAACAATATAATTTATTAATGCTCTGGCTGATGTAGGTACAAAAGTCAAATTTGGAAAATCTTCTTCAGAAGCATGTTGAGATGGCTGCTGAAATAAAAAATCTTGACACTGACTTGCAAATGTTGGTATATGAAAATTACAATAAGTTCATCAGTGCTACCGATACAATTAAAAGGTAAAACCCCTCGTTTCAATGTTTACACAAACTTTGTCCTTGTTTAGTACTGAATGAAAGAATACCATTGCACTTGAAAAAATCTACCTGCTCAGGAAGTATATATTGTTACAATGTCATGTGATTACATTTGTAAAGTCCATGTTTTCTGTCAGCTTCTTTAATATCTTAGGCTAAGAAGCATATACAATTCATGGGGCATAGATATTCTCATGGTGGCATATACATACATATACAATTCATGGGGCTTAGATATTCTCATGGTGGCATATACATGACAAGGTGGACATGGAGACACAGTTTTGAAGGAGGGATGATATGACATGTAACGGACATTGTAAATGAATATTTGTATATGAGTATATATGCACAAGATTTTCCTCCTTCCTGACTCTTGAATATTTGTGTAATTTATACAGATGAATCTTGTACCCATCTCCTCAAACATTACACGCTTCACAGTAAATGAAGATATCTTACAATAGTAATGATCATTTCTCATGTCGTTAACTAATGTTAATGGATCTTAACAAATATAATACTGTTTCGACGTGTATGGTGTTTCTTTTATCTATTTAACTTTCATGCTTAAATTGTAAAAGTGTTCGAAATGTGTCCAAAGTAAGATTAAAGGAATGCAGCATATGTGTTTGAGAGCATTCAAAAGGGCAAGGAACATCCTTCTCTCTCTCTCACACCTTATTCATGAATTTGAACTCTCTTTCAACGTATGTAATATTAATTTTTGTCATTTCTTTTTGATCATATTGCTAATCCTATAAGATGTCAATCTTACTACTGCCTATTGTTTTTAGGATGAAAAATAATATTGTTGGTATGGAAGCAAATATGGAACAACTTCTCAAAAAGGTGTTTGGTAAAGACTCTTTATGTTTTCACTGTTGTTTGGTAGTTTGAAATCGAGAAATTAAAAGAATAGCTTTAGTTCACTAAAAGAAATGATTTAATCGTTGGATTCGTTGCAGATAATGTCCGTGCAATCCAAAAGTGATGGTGTCAACACTTCTCTTTTTGAGAAGAGAGAGCATATAGAGAAGTTGCACCGCACGCGCAATCTTCTTCGTAAAGTTCAGGTACTAATCTGGTAAAAATCGCGTCCATGGTCTCTTGCTGAATACTTCTCATTGGTGTCCCAGAACCAATCATATGATCAAATGTACAAAGCTTATCTTTACAAAAACAGATGTGTAACTCATCATTTTCAGTTGTGACTTTGATTCTAGTTGTCAATTATGAATTGTGATTTATTAAGTTAAGAGAAAAGATATTTTCTAATCAAGGGGTTGCTTTAAAAAATATTTTTCTTTTGCTGGTATTTTGGACTTGTCATTGAACACTGATGTGATTATTTCTCTGTATTTTATATATTTTGCTAATAATGTTTCTGGCCATTTAATGAGTTACACAAAATTCATTTTACATGGAAGAGCAGTTTATATATGATCTGCCCACAAGACTTGAGAACTGTATCAAATCTGAAGCCTACGCTGATGCAGTTAAATTTTATACTGGAGCCATGCCAATTTTTAAGGTTGGTATCTTCTTACACATCTGTGAGGCTTGGTTTATCATTTGCTGAGGCCCAATCTTGTTTTATTTACTTGTCATTGTCTAAATAATGATGCTGAACTCTACTTCATCAACAGTAGGTTTCACTGCCTCTATTTCTCATTAATTCTTTTTCTCTATCACTAGGCATATGGGGAGTCCTCCTTTCAGGACTGTAAACGAGCATCAGAAGAAGCAGTGGCTGTAATTATAAATAATTTGCAGGTATATTTACCACTTCAACTGAAGAAGTCTGATCAATAACGATTAAGCCATTGTTTGGGGAGAGGTATTTTATTTAGATTACATCTCGCTCATGGAATTCAGAGCTAATAAATTGAGAAGGGTGAGATGTGACAATTGACGACAGATTGCAATTCTCTGAAATATTATATTTTTCTAATCGAATTGTCTCAGAGCTTAAACCAGATGCATATGATTTATTATCACATAGAAGAGAGCAAGTCAACATCTTTCATTTTGTTTTATTCTAGTCACTGTAAAATTCATCCATTAAGTTGTCAAGTTACTTCTGTAAAATCTTAATCTTCATCACATTATTGATGGATCAGTAAGTACTCTTGGAACTACAAATCTATTTTAGCTTATTGAACAAAGGAAGTAACTTCAGGTTAACTTAATTGGCTCTTAGTTTTTTTGTCAAGAGACTGTTGAAATCCCCTCTGCAAAATAGTTATCGTAGTTTTGTAAAATGAATTAAGCTGAAGAGCTATCAGGGATGCAATATCTTACAAAATAAATTTATTTTCATTGATTGTCGGTTACTGTTGGAATCCTGTCTGCAAAATTGATATCATAGTTTTGTAAAATGAATTAAGCTGAAGAGCTATCAGGGATGCAATATCTTACAAAATAAATTTATTTTCATTGATTGTGGGTTAATGGAAAATGAAAACAAACCTTCTTATTAATTGGTGCCTTTTTTAAGGAAAAGTAATAATCAGAGATATATCTTTTATTAATAACTACTGTTTTCAGAGGAAAGTATTCTCAGATTCGGAGTCTATACAAGCCAGAGCCGAGGCTGTGATGCTTCTTAAGCAGTTGGATTTCCCGGTTTGTATTTTTCAATGTTCTACTTTTTCATGATTTCATCTAGATGCACTGAATTATACCCTGGACCGGGTCTGGCCAGGCTCAAGCCAATCAAAGTCTGCATTCCTTGTGAGTGGTTCGTGCAGCAAGTTGAGAGACCATTCACACAGCAAGTGGATTTTCACTTTAACACATGATTGGTTGGATCTGGATAGACGTGGTCTGGGCTTAAATTTCCTAGAAGATAGAGGCCTAATTACCAAATTGACACATGTAGAATCAGTATATTTTGGAGCTGCGTTGCCCGCGCTTTTTAATATGCAATTATGTGGAGAAGAATAGTCTATTATCTATATTTTTGCCTTAAAGATTGATGCACACTCTCTGATTGTTTACGCATGCATTGACAGGTCATAAATTTGAAGGTTAAACTGTTTGAAAAGCTAGAGCAATTCCTTGTGAGCCTTCATCTTGATGAATTTAAGGAACCAAGAAATGCTTCAGCAGATGATAATGAGCCTCCTAAGGAAGGAACTGTTCTTGATTCAGCTTCTTCTGCAGATCATGAGGTGAAGAACAGAAGCAGCATCTCGTTTTGATTTACAGTTTTGATTAACTTGTGGAGGTATATTTGGGTGCCGTAATTGAATTGAGGTTGATAGTTGAAATTAGGAACTTGATTTTTTGAACATACATATTTGGAAGAGTACTTGCATCAGATGAATGTCTACAAGTTTCTTGCTTCCTGAGGCGGACGAAAACTTAGACATTTTGTGTCTCCCCAGAAGTCAAGGCAACAGTTTTTCTGGTTTAAATGATCCTATATAAATGTCTTTGCTGTTTTGTCTTCTTCTTTCATTTTTACCTTTATCATTGCCATATGAATGACGTTCATGGCCGATCATTATCCACTTTCAGGCTTCTATTCGCGAATTTGTGGAAGCTGTTCGTGCGTATAGAGTTATATTTTTGGATTCAGAACAGCAGCTACTTAAACTTGCTCAAGATTTTGTTACAAAGTATGGCTGCTATTCCATCTCACTATTATACTGAGTGAATCATGATAAAATACTTGGTTGCACTAACATTTCTCTGTTTTTCCAATTAAATTAGGCATTTTGAAGCCACTCATCAGCAAATTAAGCAGTTTCGCTCTGTTGAACTTTTGGCAATCCTTCGTAAGTCCACAATATTATATCAATTATTGCAACTTTGACATTATAAATGCCTTTTTCAGTATTTGGATTTTTCTTGAATTTTGCTTGCAAGAATAGTTTTAGTTCGTGAGTCAAGGGTAAGCATATTACCATTTTCATCTTTACTGTATTGGATGTGTGTAGTTCACTTGACCATGTGCAGTAAAGGGCCTTGTGTATCTAAAATGAGAAACAAATATTGGCTCTATATATAGAGCCTGTTTGGTATCGATTAAAATCCAATTAAAATTAAAAATATAGTCGTTATTGGATCTCACTCGTCTAATAAAAGTATACAATAACGACTAATTTTTCAATTTTAATCCGATTTTAATCTCTACCAAACGGGCTCTTAATCTACACCAAAACACCCTCTTATTCTTTTAACTTCAGCATTAGTTTTATAATGGTTTTCTTTTGTGAGATAATAATGTAAGCCTTTGACAATCATTATAAAGAGATTTTTGAAAAAAATAAATAAATTTTGGAGGTAATTTTTTAAAGAATGTATGGTAAAAAATGTCCCTATTTNTGTTAGGAATATTGGGTCTAACTCCACCCAATAAAACCGGCTTATTAGGGGAGGATTGCCCTCACCTTATTAATTGGATCATTTATATTTTCCCAAGCAATGTGGGATTCTAATACGCCCCCTCACGCACAGCGTGGACCATGCCAAACAACTGTGAACAAATCGATATTGGGTGGCACCCAACATTGCATAATTGGGCCTAGCTCTGATACCATGTTAGGAATATTGGGTCTAACTCCACCCAATAAAACCGGCTTATTAGGGGAGGATTGCCCTCACCTTATTAAGTGGATCATTTATATTTTCCCAAGCAATGTGGGATTCTAATAGTATGAAAAATATGACTACCAATTAATAGAATTTTGTTACTGAAATGAAAGGGAAATGATTATGCATTATCATTTGTTGCACGACTTTCTTGCCTTTGCCTTGGAATTGCCTTGGAATTGGATTATTTTCCAATATGGAAACCTGTAGTAGAAACAAAAATATATCTTACAATTGTCAATAACGTGAGAGAAAAAAGGAGGATAATTATCTGCTTTTATGGCTATGAAAAGAACAATTACGATTTCTCATGACCACAAATTGATGCCTTCTGCAATCCTACTGGAAATCATCAGCTGGGAATCAATGGCACTTAAGATTTTTTCTTTATTTTTATTTATTTATTCATTTTTTTTTGCGATGATCTACTAAGAAACGACGACATGGCACATCAATTCAACATATCTAATTTAATTCATGCGACCCACCATGAACTCATCCGTCGCTTAATTGATGTGGCATGCAATATTGCTTAGCATAAGCAAAGCAACGGTGTTTGGTAGATATTTATTCTTGCTAAATTGTCTCATAGATTGCCAAATGTTTATTTCTAAAAGTGAATGATATGTGCCTAGCAATCAATGATATATCCTTTGGCAAACCAATTTAAGAAATAGAAATAAACAATTATTGCCTGTCTTCATCATTTGAATGATGGGGCAGAGGGCTTATTCTTTTTGGGTCTTTCACCATATATTCTTTAACAATTATTGGCCAAATTATATGTACACGTATAAGTAGTGATTAAGATCTAACTAATGTCTCTCAGGAATCTTCCTAGCAGCTCGTCTTTAGAAAGTCTCGTTGAAGTATGATTTATATAACAGAGTCCAACGCCGCAAAATTTTACATTTCATGTTTTTGTCTTTCATTTGAATGTAATTTGTAAGACATCTTTTTCCAGGGGTAATTTGGAGTGATGTGCTCTTGATAAGTGAAGCGTTACCGGAGGCTGATCTAC
The DNA here is from genome assembly GCA_903798235.1 of Fraxinus ornus. Lineage (NCBI taxonomy): Eukaryota > Viridiplantae > Streptophyta > Magnoliopsida > Lamiales > Oleaceae > Fraxinus > Fraxinus ornus. The sequence goes on along the minus strand of CAIGRF010004495.1, from coordinate 50,818 downwards.
CTGATTATGCCTTGCAGGTTCTCCTTGTTCATGTTTTTACTATAAATGAACAATGATTTACTGCTCTATGCCTATCTATCTTGACTGTAGTGTTTTTTCATCAAAGTTGTGTATTGATGTGTATGTTTTCAGGCTGCTCGCATTGTTGTCAAAGACTACATTGACAGCACTTTTAAACAGCTTTTACTAGATATTTCAGGTTAGCCATTCTGTTTCTATACCTGCAATTCTGAATTCTTCTTGTTTGGGGACAAATGACAGCTTCTAGGTTAAAATAACTTCTAAAGAATTTGCAGTTTAAAGATATCCTGGGGTTAGATTCATTTGGTTGTTTTCTTCAATTAATTCGTTCTCTAATTTGACTAGTCATTGCTTTTTGTTTCATTGTATATGTAATAAGCAAAGTAAGTGCTGAAAATTAATATGGTTGTGTTTTTCAAGAGAGTAGAATCATTATAATGCATACGCTTTTCTGTCTTAACTAATCGATTTTTTTTTCTTCTAATTAGCAGATGCCCTTACTAAAGCCAAAGTTGGAGAGAAGCAGGGAGCAGAAGAATATTCTTTGCAGGCGGCACTCGAGGCTAGCAGAAAGGCAGTAATCCAGGGCAGTATGGATGTCTTACAGGTAAAATACTCTGCAGAAACTTACTTTATCTCGTGAATCTTGCCTTCTTCAGTACCTTTGGTTACCTTAGACCTACTGAAACTCTCATATCTCCCACATAAGAAAAAAATGCCTTTTCTCTTTCTCTTTTCTCGAACCCTGAGAAGTGAGAGCTATTTATTTTGGGATGGGGGAAGTGCGTGCAAAGAATGGGGCTGACTTTGTTTTTCAGTTGCAGGTGAAATATGTAATAAAAATCCAGTTTCTTTTTCCTTTCCAAATGAAATATGTTCTGGTATTCAAGCTCCTGTTATTTTCTAATCGAACTCGTGAAGTAATAATATAGGGTGGTAAAAGAAAAATTCTCGTTGGCCATGAAAATATTGCTATCTATGTAATCGGTATGACATTGAGTCTTATGCTTGATATATCTTTGCTGCTTGTGAAACGCCCCAATTAACTACTCTTATGTAGCACCAGTTGACATTTCATTGAACTTCGATATTTATTTAGCCTAATATATTGATTAATGCAGTACAATATAGAACGTGTTAAAGGCTTAATTTTAGTCGTTTTAGTTTTCTTGCTTCCTCATTTCATGGTAACTTTTATTTTTAAATTGCAGAATTTCCGTCAGCTTCTTGATGAAAACTCAGATTTGTTACTGAAGTTGAGAGACTTGATAATTGACGGGGTTCAAGAAGGGTTTCAAAATTTCTTTCGGGCACTTGATGATCATTTCGTCTTGCTTTCTGGAAAGAGTAATTCAGCCAGTCAAAATTTAGATATTCCAGGGGGTATATCGGGTGACAAAGTACTTGCTGGACTTGTACTTGTGCTGGCTCAATTATCTCTTTTCATCGAACAAAGTGCCATCCCCAGAATTACTGAGGCAAGCAATCTGATCCAAACTATATTCTTTTTTTTTTTTTCACACATATTAGCACAATCACATTTCTTAGGCTCAGGGGTCTTGAATTGACAATGTCTTTAATTTTCCAGGAAATAGCATCTTCTTTTTCTGGTGGTGGGGCTCGAGGCTTTGAATATGGTCCAGCTTTTGTTCCTGCAGAAACTTGTCGCACCTTTCGGTCAGCTGGTGAAAAATTCTTGGATCTTGTAAGCATGCTAGATTTGGTTGCTTTCCCTGCTCAATAATTACATTTTAGCACCAGGCATTTACGTTATATTTGTTGACAAGCTCATACACTACAATTATAAACAAGTTATTAGTATTGTTGATTATAATGTTGCAGCACCCATTTGCCTGTTATACACAACATCTGAAAGCATGTCATTGCTTCTAGAAAAATCTTACTATGTTTCGTATTTGTTAAGGTATAGCAAAGAGCTCTCTACTCACAAAGTAGTTCCATTTTCATTTTTGTCGTTTTAGAAATGCAATCATTGAAGTGGAGTCCAGGGTGGATTTATGAGTCAAGGGGCAATCCATGTTGAAAAATTTTAAAAAATGTCGCGGCAGCACAAGTTGTCTGTGCTATAATTTTAAAGAACACGGACTTCTATAGGCATATTAAACTAAAGTTTCATCTGTATATGCACTTTAGGCTGCCATCTGAAGAGCAGTCCAACAGTAAATTTCTATTTATGCAAAATGGTATATCAGTGCAAAGTGGTAATGGTGCTTGACAAAAGATGTGATTATTTCAGTGCAAAGTGGTATGGTGCTTGATAAAAAAATGTGATCATTGTTTCAAGAGTTAAATACCAATTCAAACTCGAGTACAAGAAAGTTTGGCATAGTGTGGACACCTTATGAATGCCTTCTTGCCTTCTTTTATCACCATTACTTGTTTTCATCATTTTATTCCTTTCAGTATATAAAGATGAGAACTCAAAAAATATCAGTCGTCTTGAAGAAGAGGTTTACAGCCCCGAATTGGGTCAAGGTTAGTAATGTTCAAACTTTGAATTAATGTTTCTCTTCTTCGCAAAAAGCTTCAGTTCGAGCAAAGTCTTACAGTTTTCCTTGTTTTCAACAATTCTTTTATAGCACAAAGAACCCAGAGAAGTACATATGTTTGTTGATCTGCTTCTTCGAGAGGTAATTTTGTCGTCGTGTTTTTATTTTGTTCTACCTAATAATTATGTTGTTAAATTAGTATATTTTTGGTTCATCTCGTTATATAGTTGGAAGCAATAGGAACTGAGGTAAAACAGATTTTGCCCCGAGGCCTTCATCACAAGCATCATCGCACAGACAGCAATGGAAGCACCACTTCCTCGCGCAGCAATCCTTTGAGGGATGATAGACTCGGCCGATCAAATACCCAAAAGGCTAGAAGCCAGCTTCTGGAGACCCATCTTGCAAAATTATTCAAGCAAAAGATGGAAATTTTTACTAAAGTTGAACACACACAGGTTGAGGAAATTCTGATCATGGACAAATAATATTTGTTTGTATCATGACAATAGATAATGAGTTGTTTTCAATTGCAGGGATCTGTTTTAACAACTATTGTGAAACTTTCTTTGAAGAGTTTGCAAGAATTTGTCAGACTCCAGACATTCAATCGAAGTGGGTTCCAACAAATTCAGTTGGATATCCAGTTTCTAAAGACTACATTAAAGGGGATTGCTGAGGATGAAGCTGCTGTAGATTTCTTACTTGATGAGGTAAGGGGTGTTCAAGTTGAAACATGATTTCTCTGACTATTCTTTTAATGGAAGACCTGCCGACTAAGTGCATTTGTACAAGTGCTTACATTATAATTTAAGAGATCATAAGTCGTGGGCCTATGTAATCTATGGATAATAAGTGGGAAGCAGCTATGAATTCTATGAAATGTGTAGATAAAAAGTACGTTTGACCAAAAGTGATTATTAGATAATCACAAAACATGCATTTATTTTCCAAGTCCTATGCAAATTCTTTTAAGAAAAGTTTTAAGCTAAATGACAAGGGCATTTAATGGCACCTTTTTCTTAATTGATTTGGCTAGATATTTCACTAAACAACAATTCTTGAGATTTTGTTCTTATAGTTCCCCTGCAGAATGAGAAAGTGTTAATGTGCAGGTGATCGTTGCCACTGCAGAGCGTTGTTTAGATCCAATTCCTTTAGAACCCCCCATATTGGACAAACTTGTACAAGCAAAGTTAGCACAGAATTCAGAACAGAGCTCAATTTCTTGATCAGATAGGTCAGTTTTCTTACTTTTGATTTGTTATGTTTCATTTGGATTGCATTTCTTCCTCCTAAGTATCAATAATTCATGATTATATTTCATAATGGACCTGGAGCTGAAATGCAATCTTGATGAAATGGCAGTTTTCTGAAGCTTCACCCATTGTGCCTCGGTTTCCTTCCTTCATGGTGACCTTCCTGTTCAAGTATTTCTGGTCAATCTCGTGCAATTGTCCTGCCAGGTTCAGTGAGATTTTTTCTTTTGGACTGGTTTGTTATGAGAAAGGGGGGACTAGGAATAAATGGGTGGATTCTTGTTTGTGAAGAGTAATCAATGTGAGGCTTTGCACCACTAGGATTTGCAAACATTGTTCATTGTTGTTACATAGTCTAATGTGTTGTAATTGGAAATATTATTGCTGTTTAAGGATCAGTCAAAACGTCTTATTCCTATCCTTGTGAGTCCAATAATACTATGTTATTTCCTTTACTTGTATTGGGCATCTTTACTTTCTTTGTTGGATCTCTAGGAATTCCTTTCAATCTAGATTTGGATATATTAACCAAATGGTTAACTCTGTCTATAAACCTTTTACATTAAAAGTTGAATGATTCGATCGATTAGTATGAATTTTTAAAGATGCAATTTTTTCCGGCAGTACATCTTATTTCGGAATATTTTTAGCATCTTTTTATATGAACCCATTTATTCCTCTTTGAAAAATTTGGACTTAATATATTTCTTTCTGTGTATGGTCGTTCATACGAAGTTATGCACTTTGGCTTCCATTCATCTATAGATGATGAACCATTTGGAAGATAAATATACGTTTTGTTAGTGCCTACAATTTGATGCTTTATCAGTGAAGCGATTTGCACTTTCTGGAGTTCTATTATTACCTTTTGTTCTTGTGTGTAATTACTCTTTTTATTGTGGCGTTTGCTTAATTGATTATTTCTTCAGTTTGACGGTACACTTTGAATTGATAGGCTTTGTTACATGTTCTCTGATCTTTTCTCATTTTATTTATTCAGTATGGATAGGCAGTACCCCGAATTGCATAGCAAGTATACTGCAGCAGAGGCTCATAAATAAAATGGCTGCATTTCTGTCACGGCACACTCGTTATGTATTCAGCAAAAATTGTGCGACTTGCTTTAGTGAAATTCTCTCGAATATCTGATTGGACGAGTTTTATCATTTTCAGTACCGCTCTAACTGAGAAAAAAGATTTGCAATTAGTGTTTGAATTTAACATTGTTTTTTCATCCAGAACTTTATAAAAGTTTCAGCTAATCGGGTTTGCTATTATCCTACCAAGCGCATGGTCGTTGTAACGTTGTTTTAGTGCACTTTTTTGGGGATGATGAAGATTTTTTTTTTTTTTTTCCCCAATTCTATCTGCTAAACTTTTATTGTTTCACATTTACATCTGTAGAAGGAAAGAATTAAGAATACGGCATTGAATCAATGCTCGATGCTACAAGTCAAGCCACAAAAAGGGTAAACGAACTCTATTGATGTCGTATTTCAACGTTATTTCCACGTCCAACTTCATAGTCTTCATCATCGGAGCTAGTCTTCATCATCAGAGCTCGATTCCTCGTTAGCTGAACTCTGAAACAGAAAAAATGAATGTTTGGCCGTGTTCGTTAGTAAAATTATTATTATTATTATTATTTTTAATTTTGTACTTGCAAGTAATAGAGTTAATTATTTTGACAGTTCGTTCATTAAAGTGAGATTGAAGAGAATATAACTTGATCGTGTTGCCTCAATCTGCTTTGAATTTTGTTGATCACTTGTATCAGTATGTACATTGGGAGAAGTATGCCNCTTCAACGAAAAATTCCTTATGATACACCAGATTCGACTCGATTATTGATAGAGTGAATAGATCTATCGTTTCTTGAAATCGGTGCTATAGAGCGCTCATGTTAAGGGATTTATATCCTACACGATAAATGATGTTGACACAGATCAATTAATAAAGATTTTGAGCTACTCCTCTTAACAATGTTGACCTTTTAAGATGGAATCCCAAATCTTAACATAGTATCAAAGCCCATTATACTCCAACGAGCGATTCGATCTCGTTAAGACTCTAAAATGAGCACGTTGATTTCAAGATTGGTCTGCTCAAATGAGCCACTATTTTACAGGGGCGTGTTAAGGGATTTATATCCCACATCGATAAATGATGTTGACACAGACCAATTAATAAAGATCTTGGACTACTCATCTTAACAAGGTTGATCTTTTAAGATGGAACCCCAAATCTTAACACTCAATGTCATCAAACAAACGTCTACGCCAGATGAAGTGCCAAATAAAGAGAAAAAAAAAAAATCTCAGATTTTCCATTGTAGTTTTCAGTCGACATTAACTTTTATATAAATTTCTCCGAATTTTTTTCGAATGCTTTTGAATTTTCAGCTCTTGAAAATCTATGAGCAATTACGTTAGTTGAATCATGTACTTATGATCTTCCGGTGTGTATCTAATTATTGATTTGCTAATTTTTTGATAATAATTATTAAGATGCTTGAAGAGAACAGCATAAGGGTAGAAGAGTTTCAGAGAAGAGAAGCTCTGGAATTTCAGATAAAAGACGAAGAACGATTGTGAGAGTTGAACTAATTCAAAGACAAAAGGAAGAATTCCATAAAATTGTTATAGCAATTATCTTTTTGTAGCAGTGACAATTATCCTTGGAAAATTCTATTTGTACATAATATTTTGAGTAATGTTATTCATCCCCACTGAAATTACAAACACAGTCTATGTGGTTGTAAATGATAGGTTAAATGAAATGTGAAATTAAATGATTTATTTAATTTCACCTATCATTTAATGTCACATTAACGCCACCTAGAAATAAGTATAAACCCCAATGGGGATGAATAACATTACTCTATTAAAAAAGGATTGGAGGGAAAATTGTTTATTTTTTAAACTGTCCAATAATGTGTTATCACGTGATAAAGTGTAAACGATGATGTACGTGTAGTATAATTGTTTGAGGATGAGCCGTGCTGGGTGTACACCTTTGGTGTACATCCCGGCTGACACCTCTCACAAGGGGTGAGGCCCGCAATCATACGATGAAATCAACGGTTGAAAAGGCTTTCTTCCATACAGAAACTTACAATGAGAGCCACTGATCTCCAGCTAGTAGCTCCACTTGTGTGTGAAGCTGAACTGCATTCTTCGGAGTTGTCATCAGTTTCAAGCATCTGTCCTTCACCTCCATTTTCTTCTTCTCTTTCCCTTCTTGGAACTTCTGAACTTCCTCTGTTAACATTTACCCAACACACAACGTGAAACCAAACAAATGAGCTAACGACTCTCTTTTTCTTAATCGTGTTTTGTCCTTATCTCGTCCCGCATATTACACACAAAGTAAACATAGCTGATCTTTAATTTATTGAAAACGAGACTTAATTTATCATTATAAATGTGAGAAGAAATGAAAGGGTATATACATACATTATGAGTAATGTCGTATCAACTAACTGGGCCTTCTTGGACGGTGCCGTGTAACCAGGTTCAAATTTCTGTACCATATAAAACGTTACAAAAATTGTCATTTTCGTAAGTATATGTATAATTAACTATCGCTTTCCATTTCAACATTATCCAATCATAGATGGAGACATAAAAATCGAAAAATATTGAGCGAATAGAAAGTTGCGTATTCAAATTGAATAAGCAGAAAATTTCCATATTTGGACTATTTATTATTTTAGTTTTCTAAGAAAAAACACGTATTTGTGGCTTAACTTAAAAGTAAGGTTTTTTAACTAAACAAAGAACATTTGTTATACTTAAAAGTAAGGTTTTTTAACTAAACAAAGAACATTTGTTATACT
>CAIGRF010004495.1:15663-28563 GCA_903798235.1 Fraxinus ornus | reverse complement strand
ATATGTTGGGAATCCTTGATGTGTCAATGACGTGTTCATTCTCTTAGAATTGTAATTAATATGATAACATGTTAGACACGTGCTCGAGGAGTGCCTTGGAAGTGTACGCCATTGAAGGAAATTAAAATATACATTATGAAAACTAGAACATGCTATACGATGTGTCAGACATGTCTTCGAATGTCTAAGGAGTATCGGTACATAGACACACAACCTGGATTGAGCATTTTTAACCAATGCTTTCATGCGACTGTCATAACTGAGTTAATAGACTCTCCCTATGTGGCTCTTTGAAACCTTGTGCTCTATAATGTCTTCATCTTGCGAAAAGTTACTAATGAAAGACAAATTTCAAAGATTTTTCGAGTTATGATAGTTTACTATGGTCAAAGGTTCAGTTATGCCCGTAAGAAAAGTAATACTTATTGGACAGTTACAAATGCATATCTCAAAGAAGAAAAATATATTGTTTAACGAGACCGGATTGAGACGGTGACAGTTTCACAAGGAGTTTATTATGTACTTAAAAATAAAGTAAATAAAACTTTACTTTCTTTATACGAAGACTTGATTCCTAGCATCTGAAAAGATTTGACATAAGATAATATTACATTGTTGCCCGTTCTTCTTTGTCATATTTGGCTTTTTATGACAATTGGTGTATTGAAGAAATCATGCTCTGTTCATCCATACTCCAACTGTTGTAGATGAAAGGTACAATTTAATTTAGATATCTTTGTTAGGTCTACTGCGAATGCAAATTAATTATTACCCATGTGCAATGTTTGGATTAATTCTATTGAGTAGGTATATCAGTTTTTGGCCTTAAATAAAACAATATTTTAGGTTTGAACTCCTAATGTTTCATTGAATATTAAAATTATTTTTCTGCGACTCATTTGGTGACTTGCTACTGATATTGGGAAACATCAATTTTGAAATTGACAGCTTGTATTTTTTCTCTGTGATGGTTCCTATCTTGAATTCACTGCAAACTACATTTTCTACAATTTGACATATGCTCTGTTGCAGTCTGTTGTTTCTGCACGGATTTCGTCTGCTTGTCAACCATTGCTGAGTGTTGCTTTTGCTATTTATTAACTTCCCTTCATCCATGGACCGGGATTGTTGTACCCTGCTTAGTTTCTTAAATTCACGATTTGGTCTCGGCATTCTTCAGATTTTGCTTTTACTTCTTTTTTCCATGTGCAAAATTTTGTTTTAAATATTAATATACTCTTCATTTGAAAATAGTTTGTCCTGTTTCTGTTGTATAGGTTGTCATTACATTTTTTTGAACATTTCTTTTGTGTTTCTGTACCTGGTTATGATTGTAATTTTGTTACAGGGGATAAGAAGATAAAGAACAAGGTAAATTCTGCATCTAATACAAAGACTACATCAGTTGACCAGAAAGTTAACAAGAGACTTGCTTCCCAGACTTCAGATGACACCACAAGTCCACTCAAAATGCCAAAACGAGCTGCTGCCTTCTCAGATTCCAAGAAGAAATCTCTTTATATGTCCAAAAAATCTTCAGTAATTGAAACAAAAAGGAATCTGCACGTGGAGGAAGAGATTGAAGCCCTTCTTCTGACTGCTGGAGGAGAGGATGGTAGACCCTGTAGAAGACTTACAGATTTCACCTTTCATGATGTGGATGGGAAACAACAACCATTTGAGATGCTGGAAGTTGATAATATTTATGTCTCTGGTCGAATCTTGCCCCTTGAGAAAAGTGCTAATAAAGAAAAAGAACACGGGGTTAAATGTGAGGGCTTTGGACGCATAGAAAACTGGGCTATCTCTGGTTATGAAGAAGGATATCCAGTTATATGGGTGTCAACTGATATTGCAGATTATGATTGTATTAAACCCTCAAATAGTTATAAAATGTTCTATGACCATTTCTTTGCCAAGGCTAGTGCATGTGTTGAGGTCTACAAAAAACTGACATCTTCTGGAGGAAATCCTAGCTTAACTCTGGAAGAGCTGCTTGCTGCTGTTGCCCGTGCATTAACTGGGAGGAAATGCTTCTCTAGTGTTGTGTCAATCAAGGATTTTATACTTTCTCAGGGCGATTTCATTTTTAAGCAGCTCATTGGTTTGGACGAGACATCAAAGAAGAGTGATGAAAAATTCATTGAGCTACCTGTCCTTGCTGCCCTCCGAAATGAGAGTTACAATCATGAGGATCTTACACATGCCCAACCTAGGTCCTCAACTGAGACTTTAAAAATTTGTCCAGAATTAAGTGACATAGGAAACAAAATGATGCAATCTGGTTCATCAAATTGTCCAGCGGAGTATGATGAAGATCTAAAGTTGGCAAGATTGTTAAATGAAGAAGAATACTGGCACTTGATGAAGCAGAAGAAAAACAAGGCTTCAATATCCTCGTCAACCAAATTTTACATTAAGATTAATGAGGATGAATTTGTGGATGACTATCCCTTGCCTGCTTATTATAAGACTTCTAACCAAGAAACAGATGAATATGTAATCTTTGATAGTGGCATTGATAAATGTCACATAGATGACTTGCCCCGAAGCATGCTTCATAACTGGGCATTGTATAATGCTGACTTAAGGCTGATTTCCCTGGAGCTCCTCCCGATGAAGCCGTGTGCTGATATTGATGTAACCATATTTGGGTCAGGAGTAATGACTGCTGATGATGGGTCCGGATATAACTTTGACACCGATAAGTATAACAATCATTCCTCCTCAAGTGGTCCTGGGACATCTGAAGTTGATGGAATTCCAATTTATCTGAGTGCCATAAAAGAGTGGATGATTGAGTTTGGATCCTCAATGGTTTTCATTTCAATACGCACAGATATGGCCTGGTAGTGCCTCCCATTTTTTGTTAATTGCATAGTTTTTTTTTTCCTTGGACGCTATCTACAACCATTCTAGAATATCTTGTCTTTCTGATTGATTTGTAATTTGATTACATTTATATTTCTCATCTTGTACAAAAAATATGGTCTGTTACATCCTGCCTGTGAAATGCTTGTTCATCTAAATAGTGTCTTAGAGAAAGCAAAAGCTGTTGTCTTTAATTATTTGTGTAAACTAGCAAGTGGTTGATGATAACTGGAGAGATACTAAACTATGATTGGTTATATTATTGGTTTTTCTTAACCATAGCCAATTTGATAGAACCTTCTCACAACTCCCATGGCTGACTGGTGTTATCTCTTTTAATTTGTTTTCAGGTATAGGCTTGGAAAGCCGTCAAAGCAATATGCTCCTTGGTACGATCCAGTTTTGAAAACAGCAAGGCTCGCAGTCAATATCATAACATTGTTGAAGGAGCAGAGAAGAGTTGCACGCCTTTCTTTTGCAGATGTTATCAAGAGAGTATCAGAGTTCGAAAAAAATCACGCTGCTCATATATCGTCCAATCTGAATATCGTGGAAAGATACTTGGTCGTTCATGGACAGATTATTCACCAGCAGTTTTCAGAATTTCCTGATGAGAACATTAGAAGGTGTGCATTCGTGACTGGTCTTACAAAGAAAATGGAAGAGAGACACCATACCAAATGGTTAGTGAAGAAGAAGAAGGTTCTGCTGAGGAACGAACCAAACTTGAATCCAAGAGCATCTATGGCACCTGTGATGTCTAAGAGAAAGGTCATGAGGGCAACAACAACCATGTTAATCAACAGAATTTGGGGGGGATATTATTCAAACCATTCTCTGGAGGAGTCAAATGAGGGGACTGTTTGTGAAGTTGAAGAGGCAGATGAACTAGAAGAGCAGGATGGAAATGATGAGGATGATGTTTTGGAGGAGAATTTAGTACAAGAGAACATTGACACGCCTTGTTTGGAACCACTACAAATCAATTCATGTTGGAAGGACAAGGAAATCAAATGGGATGGGGAACCTATTGGGGAAACACTTTCTGGTGAGGCTCTTTATAGACGGGCCACAGTTCATGGAGATGAGATTGTAGTTGGAGGTGCTGTTCTTGTTCAAGTTGATCAATCTGATAAATTTCCATATATATTTTTTGTGGAATACATGTATGAAAAATTGGACGGAACCAAAATGTTCCATGGAAGAATGATGCTACGAGGATCCCAAACTGTTCTTGGAAATGCAGCTAATGAAAGGGAATTGTTTTTGACAAATGAGTGTATGGATTTTGAACTTGAAGATGCGAAAAAAGCTATAATTGCGGAGATACGGGTGCTACGCTTTGGACATCAGCACAGGAAAGCTAATGCTAATGCCGACAAGATTGACAGAGTTAGAGCAGAAGAAAGGAAGAGGAAAGGGCTGCCAACTGAATTTTACTGTAAATGCTTGTATTGGCCTGACAGAGGAGCTTTCTTTAGCCTTCCTTTCAATGAGATGGGTCTTGGATCTGGTATCTGTCATTCTTGCAAACTAAAGGAAACTAATAATAAGAAGGAACGAATTGAGGTGAATGCTTCTATGGTGAGTTTTGTACTCAAAGGTACAGAATATTGTCTTGACGACTTCATCTACGTTAGTCCAACTCACTTTTCTGCAGAAAGAGTGGAGGGAGGAACGTTCAAAAGTGGGAGAAATGTAGGACTGAAAGCTTTCGTCATATGTCAACTGCTTGAGATCATTGTTCCCAAGGAAGCTAAATTAACTGAAATTGGTTCTACCCAGATTAATGTCAGGAGATTTTTTAGACCTGAAGATATTTCTCCGGAGAAGGCATACTCTTCAGATATTAGAGAGGTAACTTCTACTCTATGAAGCACGGACACTCCAGGACACGTGTTGACATGTCATGTGACGGGTCTTCTTTTTTATATTAATTTTCAAATTTTCTACACTTCCACATGCCAGACATGCTTCCTGCACGTGTCTGACACGCCAAAATAGTCTTTATAATTCTAACACGAGGAACGTGTCCTCGACACATCAGATATTTCCATTTACCAAGCGCTCACTGGTTTCTTTGGGTCATATCCAGATATATTATAGCAAGGAAACACACACAATTCCTGTTGTGGCAATTGAGGGAAAATGTGAAGTCAGAAGGAAGAATGACCTTCCCTGTCAACAAGATTACCCTGCAATTCTTGACCATATTTTCGTTTGTGAACATCTATATGATCCTGCTGGAGGGTCTCTCAAGCAGGTAAAATAGGCTGGCTTGTTCACTAATACCTATCTCATCACAATCGATCATTTCTCTTTCTTAACTTCATTTCTTACATTCTTAATTTTGTTCTGGCTTCATGTATAGCAGTTGCCTGCTCATCTCAAATTGAAGTACTCATCTGGGAAACTGGAAGACGATGATGCATTGAGGAAGAAAAAAGGAAAGAGTAGTGAAGGAGAAAATGATTCAGGAGTCAAGACACGACGTGAAGCTTTTCAGGGGAACCCCTTGGCTACTCTGGATATATTTGCTGGTTGTGGTGGTTTGTCTGAGGGACTGCAACTATCAGGCACCCTTCGTTTTTTCCATTTTATAACTTCCTGAATTTAATGACTATGATTCCTTCAAATGTAGTCAAGTAATTTGGGTGTGATATTCAATTCTTATAGGCGTCTCTATTACGAAATGGGCAATTGAATATGATGAGGCTGCTGGAGATGCATTTAAACTAAATCATCCCGAGTCCTCCGTGTTCATCAACAACTGTAATGTGATTTTGAGGTGATCATGTAATTTTGTAGTATTCTCTCTCCCACGCGGAGAAAATCACACACGAATATGAAAAATGCAAACCTATATCAATTACAAACATAACTCTAATGCGAAAAGATAAATGCGGCTTAATGCAGGGCTGTCATGCAGAAATGTGGGGATGGAGATGACTGTGTTTCAACCCCTGAAGCTGTTGAGCAAGCTTCTTCTCTGTGTGAAGAAGAGGTTTGTAACCTGCCATTGCCTGGACAAGTGGACTTCATCAACGGAGGACCTCCTTGTCAGGTTTGCTTAGTCTCCTGGCCAATAAAACTTGATATTTAGCCCCTGTTTGGGCACATTATTGCTCCAAGAATGCATTTTTTTGTTGATGTGATTGAGAATATGTGGTTGAAAAAGAAGGAAAAGTTATTGATGTGATGTAAAATATTTATTTTATTGAAAAATGTGTGGTTGAAAATGAGTAGAAGAATGATAATGAAATAAATAATGTGGCTCAAACAGGGCCTTAATTTCTTATGTAAATTAAATGAAAGATTGTTCCTCTGGCAGGGTTTCTCTGGAATGAATAGATTTAATCATAGCACCTGGAGTAAAGTTCAATGCGAAATGATTCTAGCATTTTTATCGTTTGCTGATTACTATCGACCAAAGTTCTTCCTTCTCGAAAATGTGAGGAACTTTGTTTCATTCAATCACGGAGAAACATTTCGTTTAACTCTAGCTTCACTTCTTGAAATGGGCTATCAGGTAGATGTTTTTGCTTTTGCCATCAAATGATGAACTTCTATGTTATATAAATGAAGTGTGCAATATGTCATTTCTGAATATTCTTATTTTGCTCCTGATCAGGTGAGATTTGGTGTCCTTGAAGCTGGAGCATATGGAGTTCCTCAGTCCCGGAAGAGAGTATTTATATGGGCAGCTTCTCCAGAGGAGTCCCTTCCTGAGTGGCCAGAACCAAAGCACGTGTTTGCTGCACCGGAGTTGAAAATAAGGATGTCACAAAATGTATATTATGCTGCAGTAAGGAGTACGGCTAGTGGAGCTGCATTTAAGTCACTTACAGTTAGAGACACAATTGGGGATCTGCCGGTGGTTGGCAATGGGGCATCTGAAATCAGACTACCGGTAAGTCCTGCTTATGATCTGTGATGAAAACTACAACTAAAATATAGTATTAGTGAAAGTGCTGAATGGGTGAATATTGCATATGATCCTTTTTCCTGGATGTGGAGAGGGGAGATTTAATGTTAAAATGTCCTATGTCAGTACGTAATAATATATTTGTGCTCATGCATTTCATTTCTAATGCAGTATCAAGATGACCCGATATCATGGTTCCAAAAGAAAATTCGAGGGAATATGCAAGAGTTATCTGATCATATCTCCAAAGAGATGTGTGAGCTTAATGTCATCAGGTGCCAGAGAATTCCCAAGTGCCCTGGAGCTGATTGGCACGACCTTCCAGATGAGAAGGTACGAGCATAATAAATTAGGACATGGATTTGGTCCCTTGAAATTTCAACTTCTGCTTAGTCTCCTATAATTCATTTGATTTATACTGATAATGCAGGTAAAACTGTCCACTGGCCAAGTAGTTGATTTGATACCATGGTGCCTTCCTAACACGGCCAAGAGACACAACCAGTGGAAGGGGCTTTTCGGAAGGCTTGATTGGGAGGGTAATTTTCCCACATCCATAACAGACCCACAACCGATGGGGAAGGTGGGCATGTGCTTTCACCCTGAACAAGACAGAATTGTGACTGTTCGTGAATGTGCACGTTCTCAAGTAAGCTCATTTCCGAGATTGTTCTGCAAATTAAAGTATTTGGCATCGATAATAATTCTAGTATGTGTAGCTGCACACCTACTGCACTCATGCTGCACACATGAATTGATGAGCCAAGAGCCCTATTAGGTTAGATTATTGGCAAAAATGATGGTCATTTCCTTGATTTTTTGGTAAAAGAAAAAAAATCAAATATTATTTGAAGACTGGAACTTCGTGAAAATTTAATTTAATAAAATTTGTGTGGTTCACAAACATATGAAATTGAATTCGTATATAGAGTTTTTGATATGTCATCTTCCATCAATTATCAGGTTGATTAAGACTAACTTTAAAATTTTTGCAGGGCTTCCCGGATAGTTATCAGTTTGCTGGTAACATTTTACAGAAACACAGGCAGATTGGTAACGCAGTTCCTCCTCCCTTGGCATATGCACTTGGAATGAAACTCAAAGAAGCAATAAAGAGTCGGAGTCACTGTAAATAGATGGTTATACATGTGGACAGCTCTACATGCCTCGGGATTTCTTGAAAGTTAAAACAAGGGGGCGGGTAATTGAATTATTTGGTTATTAGTTCAACAGCCGTTGAAGATTTCATGGAGTAATTTATCAGGAGTATTCTGTTGATTTTAGAGGCAATGGCGGGAAATGAAGTCGAAGCATATGGAAGGTTCTGTTTTTTTAAGGTAAGAATAGGTCATATGGGATACACAGCTCCTTTTCCATATTGATTTTGGTACCCTTGCTTGTCCAATCAAACCATAATCATGCCATTTTTTGAACCAGGCAGGCAAGTTTTTATGAAATTTTTGAAATGGATGTACATATTGGGAACCAAAGAACTTGATTTTCAGTATTACGAAGGTAATTGACTGCATTGAGAATAATAAACGGTGTAGTTGTATAATGGCTAGAAGAGATAGAAGATTTCATGGGTTGTGACTTTTATGAAGAGATTTAATTGCGTTTTGGGTACATTTACTTTGACATTCAGACTTGTATCTGATAGCCACTTTTCCTGTTAGGGAGAGCAACCTCACTGTGGATTTCCAGAAAAAACTTCTCAACGAATGTAGAGAAACTGGCACAATTGGTCGTGTATCATAAAAGCATTTAATCTCTAATGATAAACAATTAATCTGCACATCTTAGTTAAACCTCTGTACCATTTTTCTTACATTGGCTAGTTTAATTTTAATCATAGGTGTTTTGAAGGTATCAGTGTTACCATGTTCTTGTTGTGGAGCAAACTAGACTCCTGAACAACTTGAACTTCGTCGCAGACAGAAAGGCTGCAAACATAATGCCATTCTAACACTGCATAAGATCCTAATATATCACTTTATTCATTTCTTAGATTCTTAATTTATTGTTCTGGGTTCATGTGTAGTAGTTGCCGGCTCATATCAAATCGAATACTCTTCAGGGAAACTGGAAGAAGATATATCGAGGAAGAAAAAGGGAAAGACTGGAGGAGAAAATACTTGGGCAATCAGGCACACCTTTATTTTCTCCATTTTATAACTCCCTGAATTAATGGACTATGATTTCTTAAAATGTAGCCAAGTAATTTGCTTCTGATGCTTCAAATCTTTTAGGTGTCTCCATCACAAACTGGGAAATTGAATATGACGAGGCTTCAGGAGATGCATTTATACTCAATCATCTTGAGTTGTTTGTGTTCATCAACAATTGTAACGTGATTCTGAGGTTAGCTTGTAATTGTGTAATATTCTTTCTTCTCACACGAGAAAAACACAAACACGGGCAAAAGAGAGAGGAAGACCTTTATCAATTACAAAGCACAACTATACTGTGAAAAGATAAATGTAGCTTTATGCAGGGTTGTCTTGCAGAAGTGTGGGGTGGAGATGACTCATTTCAACCCCTGAAGCTGTTGAGCAAGTTGTGTCACTGAGGAAGAGTTTGATAACCTGCCACTTTCTGAACAAGTGGACCTCCTGGTCAGGTTTGCTAAGAGCCTGTTTGAGCTCCATTTTTGGCTAAGAATGAATTTTGGAATAGTAGATTGATGGAGAATATGTGGTTAAAAAATAAGAAAAAAATTTGGGTTTGCGTGTAACATTATTTTATTGAAGAATGTGTGATTGAATAGAAGCTAATGAAAAATGTAATTTGAAAATAATAGGGATCAAAAAGGGCTAAGTCTCTTGGCCCATATTATACATCGATAATTAAATGAAATATTGTTCCTCCGGCAGGCTTTCTATAGAATGAACAGATTAATCATAGCACCTGGAGTATAGTTAAAGTTGAAATGATTCTAGAATTTTTATCCTTAGTTGATTACTATCAACTGAAGTTCTTCCTCCTTGAGAATGTTAGGAACTTTGTTTCTTTCAATCACAGGAAAACATTTCGCTTAACACTAGCTTCTCTTCTTGAAATGGGCTACCAGGTAGATGTTTTTGCTTTCACCATCAAATGATGAACTTTTTATGTTCTATAAATAAGGTTTGCTTGTTGCGTAAATCATTTTTGAATATTCTTGGTTTGCTCATGGTCAGGTGAGATTTGGTGTCCTTGAAGCTGGAGCATATGGAGTTCCCCACTCCCAGAAGTGAGCATTTATTTGGGCGACCTATCCTGAGAAGTCCCTTCCCGAGTGTACTTGAACTAATGCACGTTTTTGCTGCACCAGAGTTGAAAATTAAATTCTCTATTTATCTTATGCTGTATGCTGCTGTAAGGAGTATGGTTAGTGGAGCACCATTTAAGTCGATTACAGTAAGAGGATTGGGGATCGCCCTGATGTTGGTAGTGGGGCTTCTAAGACCAGTCTATTGGTAAGTCCTGCTTATGATCCGTGGTTACAGAATATCATAAAAAATGAATTAATGGAAGTGCGGGAATGGGTAAATATCGCACATGATCAGTTTTGGAGGTGGAGAAAAAGGTTTTAGACCATGTTTGGTTGTGCTTAAAAGATACTTTTCTAGAATTTAAGTTTACATGTATTTACTAGAAAAGCAAGTTTTGTCCTCGCGGTAACTAGAAGACAACATTTATGTTGGCAAAGTTACGGTGCATTTTGTCGCCCCTCCAGCACATCCTAAAGGGAGGTCCACAAGGAGAAGAATCGCTTCCCAAATACCTGGCCTAAGTGTGTATAAGCTATGACTACTTGGATTTACCCGAGTGGCGAACCAGGGGGGAAGACCGCCACTCCTCAGAATTAGTTGGTCAAAACTTGGACATCTGAGCTAAAAAAAAAAGTAACTTGAAAATCATGGTTGGAAAAATAAGTATCTTTAAAGTACATTGACTTTTAAAGCACACAACTAAACATGCTCTTAATGCTCAAATGCTTCATATCAATATGAAATTGCCTGTTTGTGCTTATGTGTTTTATTTGCAGTATCAAGATGACCCAGTATCCTGGTTCCAAAAGAAGATTCGAGGGAATATGGAGGTGTTACCAATCATATATTGAAAGAGACGAGTGAGTTTAAAGTCACCAGATGTCAAAGAATTCCCAAGCAGACAGGAACTTATGGTTCGACCTTCTAGATGAAAAGGTATTGGTAAAATAATTTAGTGCAGAGCCTGTAAAGGAAGAAAATATAACTAAAAACTTTTCAATTATTATTCAAGAATTTGTTGCTTCACAAGCTGCACACAGGGGTGGAGCTACAGGGAGGGTGGCCACCTCCTTCGCATCATTTTAAAATTTTGAATTTTTTAATATATACATAATATATGTCAATTTTGCACCCATCAAATTTTATTTTTTTGCCTCCCCCTCCGAACATGAAAATCTTGGCTCCGCTACTGGTCACATGCGCCGCTGTTCACACGCTACACAGATGTTGCACTCACGTTGCACACATTCTGCACATATGAATCAATCAGCCAAGAGTTCTTTTAGATTGTTAGATTATTTGGCAAAATTGTTTCTGATTTCCCTTTTCTGTTGGCTGCTGCTCGAATCTCGTTTTGCTTAATGGCCATTGCACCCATTTGCTAGGTCGAACTTGCGAGGTTGAAAATGGAACGGTTTCAACAATTATAACAATGGTTCATAAGGAGAATTGTTCTTACAAATTTTTTATGCAAATAGACACATTGAGCCCCTGTTTGTTTGACATTAATTTCAAAAAAGAGTTTTTTGATCTTTTTTTCGAAAAAGTGGGCTCCACCATCACACAATATGGTAAAAAAAAGACGGCTTCAACGGTCACAATTTTTCTAAGAATTGGAAACAAACATAGCCTCACATTTGATCCCATTTTCACATACCCTATATTGCAATTTATAATTAGAAAATTTATTTTCACAAGTTTCCTACAATTTTTAGGGTCCATTTGATTGCAAATGTGAAAAATTGGTGGAATGAAAATATGTTATAGGGAATTGAATTTTCTAGAAATTGTTTTACTGAAAATTGTAATTAATTGTGTTTGATTGGTATAATTTTTCATCTGAAAATTTTTGAAAGTTTGATTCTGTTTGGCTTCGTTTTTTTATGAAAATTGTCTATTAAAGTGATAATTTTTTCTACTGGGGTCTAGAATTTGTTCCAATTGTCAAAAAATATTATCATACCGAATATCATTCGTTTGGCTTTGTTTTGCGTGGAAATTGTCAATAAAATTGATAATTTTTTTAACCATTGTATGTAGAATTTTTTCCAATTGAAAAAAAAAAAAATGGAAAATCAAAACCAACCGAAACATCAAGAATTTCTTTTCCTCAAAAGGTAGAAAATGTGGAAAGGTGGAAAAAAAAATTCCGGGAAAATTTTTGCCTATTAAATAATACAAAAGTTGGAAAATGAAAAAAAAAAATCTATTTACCATGAAGAATGTTGTGTATCAAACGGAACCTTATAGTTTAACTACAATATTGTATCATCATTATAATGTACAACCTTCCAATCAAGAACCCTCTTTAAAGTACCAATAGATTATCCTACATGATAATTAATAAAAAAAACCACAAAACATGAAATTTAAGACATTAAATCAACATTTATTTTATTTTATTGTTTTCTTGAGATGAAATATTGATAAACTTATTATTACTAGTCAGAGGCACGTGCGTAATATAGTTGACTATGTAATAACGTTAACTGATTTTTGATTATTTTTGGAGACACTAATTAAATCTTATTTAGCAAAACTTATTAAATAGAAAACCTTAAATTTACAACGAAAAATAAACAAATAAAAAAAAAAGTTAAAAATAAAAGGAAAAATTATTCATCATACACAACCAATATAAATCAATTCAAATTTAAAAACACTCATACACTACAAACTATCAAGATATTGTTGTTTCTTCTTTCTTCCTCAATTTTCTTGAAGTACAAACATTTAGAGGCCTTGCATATCACATTTTAAGTTTTTTTAGGGTTGGTAGAAAAGAAAAATTAACGATTATGATTTTACGTTTAATAATTTAAGATAATTTTTATATTTAAACTTAATCGA
>CAIGRF010004495.1:0-13568 GCA_903798235.1 Fraxinus ornus | reverse complement strand
TGGGAAAGTGAATTCCATGTTTTGGCATTTATTTTTTTCCTTTTTTCTTTTTTTTTTTTTAAATTTTTGCAATGAAAATAAATATCATAACTAATTGTAAAAAAAAAATTTACTTTAATAGACAATTTACATGTAAAACAAAGTCAAACGAACACTAAACTTTGATGGAAAATAATGATTTTTTAGGGGAAAAAAATTTTCGTTTTTTTTTTTACTTTTTTGCAATGGAAACAAATTTTATAACCAATTGTCGAAAAAATTATCACTTTAATGGAGAATTTTCATGTAAAATAAAGTCAAACGAACACAAATTTAAAAAAAATTTCGGGTGGAAAATTATACCAATCAAACACGCTTAATTACAATTCTCTGGAAAACATTTTCTAGGAAAATCTTTTCCTTGTAAAACATTTTCTTTCCACCCATTTTTCACCCTTGCAATCAAACAGACCCTTAATGAAAAAAGAATATTTATTTTAAATTTTAATTATAGTACAAATACAAATGGCAAGTAACAATAACAGTAAAATTGAACAATTTGCGGTCAAGATCTCCACTTCGCCATTTACCAATTACCATGGCATCGTTATAAATAAAAAAGAAAATAAAAAATGTAAACCAAGAAAGAATAAACAAATGGACACGTGAACCATCATCAAATATAACGCATTTAAATTATTTAAAAATTGCATGATTGGTGTCTGATATGTTGTCTTTGTAGTAAGCCAGTCCTAAATGTTTAAAAGAGTAAGTTGAATCTAACTTTTACTTATAACTGATTGTTTATACACTCCTCAAACGTGCTTTACAAGGACTATGTAAAAAATTAGAATTACGCTTCTTGTACATTAATTGTTAACATCAAATTTGACATTCCTCTGTGTAGAAAATTTGACCATTGATTAAATAAAGTATTGTTAAAATCAATGTATTAAAATTTTTCAATTCACATGATGTTAAACTTGATGTACATGTAGCATGATTGAAAAATTTATTAGAGATTAAACGGTTTCCACGGGGAGTTTTAGTCTTAGATGATTTTTATTTGTAATAAAAGGTAAACAGTGAACTTATTTCTTTTTAAAGACTAGAAACCGAATTGTCACGAGGGCAATAGATTGAGGGTTGATTATTTCATTTTTCACCTCTATCACTGTATCACCATCGGCTGCCCTTTTCGACATTTCGTTTCTCCTAAAAAATAAAAAAACCCACTCCAGATCTGTCGGAATTGTACTCAAATTTCCGTCAAGAAATCCCATAAAAATGTTTCTCTTGGATTGGTTTTACGGCGTCTTGGCCTCACTCGGCTTGTGGCAAAAAGAGGCCAAGATCTTGTTTCTTGGCCTCGATAATGCCGGTAAAACTACCCTCCTTCACATGCTCAAGGACGAGGTAATAATTTTTTTGCAGAATTATGGGAATGATGAAATTTATGTTTCCTTTTACATGGATTTTGATGCTTTTGTTGGATTGGATTTATGGATTATTTGTAGAGATTAGTGCAGCATCAACCAACGCAATATCCGACATCAGAAGAGCTAAGTATTGGGAAAATTAAGTTCAAAGCCTTTGATTTGGGAGGTCATCAGATCGCCCGTAGAGTCTGGAAGGATTACTATGCCAAGGTATGCATATTGCACAAGTAATTAATCTAGATACTTGTGTAGCCTACGCTGATTGTGTGACTTGTGTCTTAAATCTTGTCTCTCTTTTCGTTTTGGTTAAAGGGGATTAAGATAGTTTCTGTGGAATTCACTGTTAGCTGTGAATTTTTTTAGTCTGACGCGAGTAAGACAGCTGAAATCAAGTTATTGATCTGATCTTTCTTGCCTGTGTACAACTGAATTGATCTCTGCATAGCTTGGTTTTTGTTGATGTTTCCAGTGATCTGTATAACTGCTGGTTATTCTGAATCTTATGCGGAGTAATTTTTCAGTTGGAAATCTTCGATTCATGATGTGATTTGGTGGGCTTTTCAAGCTGGTTTCTATTGAAGCAAGTAAAATATGATTGGTGGTCTCACAACCGCATTGTGTAAATTGGCATAGTTTCTATTTACATTTGGGGAATATGGGTAATTGATCCGGTCAATTATGCTTTTTATGAAAAAGCTTGACTGTTGATAAAAGGTCTATATTACCCTTAATGAATTCTTATATATTACAGAATATATCCTTTCTTTTTAGAATAGTTTTATCTTATATTTCTTCTATTTTGAATTTCAATATATAAATCCATTCTATGATTTAATAAATTAGAATAATCTGTAACGTATTGTTCATATTTTTCTTTAGGTCTATTATATTTTTCAGATAATATATTTATATTTTCTAGTTGAGAAGTAATATTTTTTTATTTCTTCTAACAGTCTTTCTAACAGATTATCCAATTCTTTAATTGTATATCCTGACATCTTATATATCAAATTATAAATATTAATTCAAACATTATGATAAATAATCCTTGTGATTCTCTACGATTTTAGGAGAATTCTTTCTAAATATAACAAAAATAATAGTTTTACCTTAGTTTTGATCTGGATCTTTAACCTTAGAATCAAGTGACCTTCGAGCTCTGGATCTACAAACCATTCACTTCAATGGCCTCTTGCCTTCACGGGATCGTTGCTATTCTAGCTTCTTGCTCTCACTGTATTGTTTCTAAAGATTAAAACTCTAGAATTTGATTAAAGAAAAACTATTTTTGTTACTAAAGTAAGAAAAAAGATTCCTATTAGATCTTTCAAGAATCTATAGGAAGAAAAGTTTAGAAACACATACTTTTATGAAATGATTGGAATATTATTGATTTATTCAAGATTGATACAAGATTGACATAAAGGACAGAAGAGTTTGGCTGTCTCACAGATTGAGTGCTCAATTCATTCTGTCTTTCATCTAACCCGATGGCTTCTATTTATACATCTACATGGGCACTATTATTAAACCTCTTACATCATTGCTTACATTAAAGGCACACCTGCCCTTCTATTATTGTCTTGTTGGTCCTACATTTCATGATCTTCACATGTAGTTAGGACAATCTCTTAGCAGACAAGATTTCTTGATAGTGGTAGGACATCCAGATAATTGATGTATATCAAATTTTGTGATGTATTCTTTCAAAATTTCAGATTTTTTATATCCTCCATTTGTGACTAGCATCCAATTATTATACTGGCATAGATATGAGATTTTTTTATCATATAAATTTTTGGCAATATTATGTATGACCTTAATTCCAAGTGCTCTTCTACGCTTGATCCATGATTTGGTCACTTTTGGAGTATTTTTATCATTTTTCATGACATCTATTTGGAAATTAGTTGTTAAATATCCAATTGATATTATGTGTTCAACTGGATAATAAACAACTCCATCATATTTAGGACTTATTGAGTAGAATTTTAAATATATTCTTTGTCCTTTGGAAAATTTTAATACTTTTTTTATAAACATGTCATTAAATTTCGATATTTTCATAAGATATTTTCCTAGATATATCAAATCTAAGAATCCATAATCTGCAATTATTTTTATGAATGAAGGGTCTCCTCCTTCCATGGTTGTAGCCCTGGGGTAACCATTATTTCCAGGAGAGATGAAATATGAATCACTGATTTTTATTTCATAAACAATCTGGACTATTTTGGCATACTCTTCTTCTTTTGAATCTAAAGGGGTCATATCATCCTGGTTCATGATGTTGATAGTTTTGGAATCACTTCTATTTGAGTTTGCACGTATAATTACTTTTTTAGTTGATATTACTGGAAATGCATCTCCTTTTTTATCAGCTGGTATGTTGTCACGTTTGGGTCCACTGCTGCTTCCAGCTGTCTCTGTTTGGTATTGATTTGGAAAACTCATATTTGAGCTCTTTGGTATATATGTTTCAAACATTATATTTTTTAGTTGTGCTGTAATAACATCAACTTGATTTTTGAGTTCTATGGTTTCTTTATGTTGTTCGGTAGTGATATCCAACAATACTTTTATATTTGAGTTGAACATTTCTGAGATCTGTATTGCACCGGTATATATGTCTTCAGCTTTCTCTTTGAGGAAGTCAGTCATTTTTTGTATATGTAGGACAGATTGATATAATTCCATAACCTTGATTTTATCCATCTCCCCCCCACCACTCACATGCCCCCTATGCATGTGAAATGATTGGACTTGAGGGAACAAAAGTCCACCATGCTAGGTGGTAAAACATGAGCAAAAGAGGCTGTTACAAACTAGCTAGTCTTCAGAGGGGAAACAGAATCCAAGAACGAAAACAAAGGCAGACCCATTGATCACCGAACGCTCTAAAGCTTAAAACGCATAGTACTAAATTTGCATCCTAACTAAACTCACTATAAAGAAATCTAATCACCACTACGATACATATGGAGAAGGGAGGAAAAGAGAAAACAAAAGACCAAATAAAATAAAAAGAAAATGAGAAACTGAATCTCCCAATATGAGATTTAACTCTCACATCCCTCAAGAAACTAAAACAAAACTAGGTAGAAATGATTTGAATTGAAATAATACACAAATGCATTAAGAAAGTCTAGGTGCGGATATTTTTTTTATTTTTTTGCGGGGGTGGCGGGTGGGAAGAAGATGGTTGGCAGATGGGGGTTGAAGATGATATCTAGGAAATTTATTTGCTTTTTTGCTCTTCTATTGTTTATGATGGTAGTTTAGGTTTTTTATATTTTTTTTCAAATAAAAAATTGCTAAAGTTGAAATTTGATAAACAGTTGTCAAGGAGGATCTCTATATTTCTGATAAGAGATGGACAGCATCTGGAATATTAGTTATCCAAGTTCTTCCTCTAGTTTTCTCTAAACTTAATATCTTTTAGAATCTAGTAGTGGTCATAGCCAACAATTTACAAGTCATGTTAATAATTAGAAGCCACCAATGGGATCGATCATCAATTTAAAGTTCATGTTAATAAGCAGCAAAATGAAAACATGTTGTGGCTAAAAGTGTGCACAGTTATGTCACTAAAAGAAACGAAGTAAATGGCTGAAAATTTGCCGAGTATGTGACCATGTAAGAACATGTCTTGTGGCTATGGGGCAACCATGTTTGTGTTCAATATCAGTATATCTTTTTGTCACGTTAATTACCACCATGTAATCTCTGCTGCTTGTCTGGTACTAACACGTTCCCCTTGTATTTATATAGGTCGATGCTGTAGTGTATCTGGTGGATGCATATGACAAGGACCGTTTCGCAGAATCAAAGAAGGAATTAGATGCACTCCTTTCTGATGAAGCTCTTGCCAATGTCCCCTTCCTCATTTTGGGAAACAAGATTGACATACCGTATGCTGCCTCAGAAGATGAGTTGCGCTACCACCTTGGCCTGACTGGTGTAACCACTGGCAAAGGGAAGGTGAATCTTGCAGATTCTAATGTGCGCCCATTGGAGGTATTTATGTGCAGCATTGTACGTAAAATGGGTTATGGTGATGGCTTCAAATGGGTGTCTCAGTATATTAAGTAAGACGATCCTCAGAAAAATGTTCCATTAGTTACACCAATCTCCTGTCTCTTGACAAAGGAAATGAAAAAAGGAAGGAAAGAAGAAAATCTCATTCTTTTCACCGTGATTCAGTTTTTTAATCTTCAGTCGCAGTCGTGTCGTTATTTGAATTTTGTTAGAGCCAGAAAATTGGATATTTTCTCTAGTGTTCACTGTCTGTAAAATACTATGAGAATTGGTGTTAAGAATTGAAAATAATGTTTTGTCTTTTCATTTTACATTTGTTTGAGTATGGTATTGCGGAGGTGGTTGTGTTAATTTTCTTGTCATGCAGAACATATTGAAACTGTTCTTTCTGCTGCAGTTTTGATATCGGAACCATATTTTTCCTACGGAAGCTTTTTTTCCTGGGATCTACCGAGGATGGATTAGGATAGGAGAGTATTATGTACTTCACATGTTCTCAAAACTTTTCCTTCTAAACGACTTTTTATTAACATGGAGGCATATTACATACCATCTTGACGCCATGGGACACGACTCAAACTAGAAGAGTGAGTTAATACAAACAAAACAAGGCCAAGAGATTTTGCAAAAAGCAGTACAAGTATGAATGATCAGTCTTAATCCTAGATTCTCCTCGGCTTAAGCTTTACATGATGAAAGCAAAAACACACAAATTCATTGACTTCTAACTACAAATAAAAGAGTGGGATGTGATTTACTGTTCATGAGCCGTTTCTCATGCCGGCTCATCCATTTTCTAGCCGACTTTCCTCGGCCTCTTGGAAGTCAATTGGGTGTAAAAAATAATCTTTCTTTTTTGCGTTCCAAAACATTCATTTCCCACAACAGCCGTTGCCATCGCACCTACACTGGCCCTTAAGAACTCGGCTCTCTTCCCCAACCGCCGACACCCCACTGCCTTCTAATTACACAACCACCAGATTTCAATTTCTCTTTGCCAGCCTTCCAAACGTCGAAAGCACCACCGCCACCATTGGCATCACCGCTGCCATCGTAGCAAGAAAGAGATAAAGGAAACATCCAGGAAAGCAGACGAGGAACGGGAAGGAGGAGGAATTGCTAAAATTCAAGTCGAAGAAAGAAAATTGGAAGGTGATGTTATGAAAAATGGAGATGAGGGTGCGTTGGGTGAGGCTTTGGTGTCGACTGGGGCAGGATTTGTGGATGTGGATTATGATATGGAGGAAGGAGAGATTGTGGAGGACGAAGGTTTAAATGATGATGGAGATTGAGATTTTGGGAAGCAAAAGAAGTTAGATTCTGATATGGAGTATAAAACCCATATAAACTGGACCGTGTTGACCCCAACTATCTTCATCTGTTATCTCCTATTGTGTATGTATTTTCATTTCTGTATTTTTGTTTGTGTTCTTTTGAGATTTTTTTTCCCGTATGCTGAGTTATCGTTTACTCTGTTTGTAAGATCTTCGTTTTCTCTTTCTCTTTGCTTTTTTTCTTTGACTGGGTATAGAGCATCATTTAAATTTTATTAATTTTTGAAGGTATCTCATCTTTTACTTTAAATGTGATTGAAAAATTCTATTCCCATGTTGAATGGTACTCCATTGTCTATATCAATTATTTCAGTCTTTTGAACTCTGTTGCTCAAAATCAAATCCAGATGATTATCTTACCACATGCATATAAGCTGAAAAAGTTGAACTTTTTTATTTTTTGTTGTGCAGTTTATGGTGTTTCTATTAATTTTCTTGATCAAGTAAATTTGACTAATGGCTTTTATCTAATTAATATGTTTTGCCACAAGAATTCCTTGTTGGAATGGATTTTGAAAACTGTATCACGTGATGTGTTTTATTTATAATTTATTATTTCATTTTTGGTTTCTGTTTTCTTAAAGCTTGCAAGGTATGTCAAATTATGTAACTTTCATCATTTTTCTTATTATATTGACCATATACCGCTTCCTTTCTCTCTTTCTTTTCTTATTTTTTGTCAGGCAAAACTTTAAGGTGGGTTAAAACTTTCGATTATCTTTACTTCGAAAAGGATTCAATTAATTATAACAAGTAGTTGCTTGTGAGTATTAAAGCCTCAGGATTGTGAAAATCTGGGTCTTACAATGATCCTTTTAATTTGTCTAATTCATGGTATTTTGTGTCAATGATCAGCTGCGCATTGGGCGGCAAAAAAGTGACATCAAATTGAAGACTATAAAAATGAACATAAAAATTCACTTAAATTGATAGTAGAAGAGAAATAGCAATTTAAAATTTCTATTTGCTATTGGAATCAATGTGTAGATTTTGTACCAGTATGTAAACTTTGCATATTCTGCAGATGTGGGTTATATGTATATATATTTTCTGGATATGTCTTTTTATGGATCAAACATGTAATTGGAATGTTATTTGAAACGAAATGGATTTTAACTATAGTCCAACTTTTTGTAGAGGATCAGAAATCTGTCTCTATCCTTGTTACCAAGCATAACCAGATGGAATGGTGGAAGTACCTAGTGAAGGGTAAGCCGGAGATTAATATCCAGAAAGTAGAACCTGAAACTAGCAAACTTTCAGATTTTGACGCCAAAACACGTTCAACTGTGGAAAAGATGATGGTAAGCTTTGATACGCCATAGCAGCATTTGCACCTATGTTTTTACTTTCACGATCATATTCATATATTTTGAAGATTGTTGCTCAGTGAAGATTATATTAGGCTAGTAATTAAATGGCGACCCAATTCTTGGGCAACTTTTTCAAGTAGTTCAGTTTGGCTTCAATGCTATTTGCAGTTTGACCAACAACAAAATTCCATGGGCCTTCCAACAAGTGATGGAATGTAGAAGCAAGAGATGCTAAAGAAGTTTATGGCTGAGGTGAACACTAAATAACTTATCTCGCACTTCTCATCTCATTTTTTTGGCATCTCTATGTTTTTCAAATCATAGTGATTTACTTATTCGAGTTTATGGTTTTGTCCAGCATCCAAAGATGGACTTTTCAGGGTTCGCTAAATTATATATCACTTTCTAGAAAAAAAGTCTTTGGACCCCAGTAATCTTATCTCTATTGTACACTTTCAGTTTGAAAGTGATTCTTTTGTTCTCTTTTGGAGCATTTATTCACACCTGCAAACAAGGAAAATTATTTGTTAACCTGCAATGAAAAAGGTTATGGCCTATGAAAATGAGATTTTTGTTTTGAAAAATACTGCTTCCTGGCTACCTATTTTTAGGAATTTTCTACGTTGGATATCAATCCATGTAGAGATACATTTCCAATTGATATTATTTCCCCATGCATGTCCACATGCGATATTTTTATTACTTGCCTATTGTACTATATTTACCTTGTAGAAAAGAAAATTCATGTTATATTATATTATCTTGTAGAAAAAAAGGTTCATGATCATTATTTAGGGGAGTGTCCTCAATTTAAATTGTAATGAATTTTAAAAATCATTCTAAATTTAAGCGTCTTCAATTGAGATTTTAATGAAATTCGTTAAAATTTAGGTGTCCCCCATTGAAATTTTTGATCAATAGATTTCTCAAAACAAACGAAAAGGAAATGAAAGATGAAACATAAATCATGGCAATGAGGGGGCAAGCAGTCATGAGAAATGCTTGCAACAAATACCTCATGCAACTTACTCAAATCTTCTGCATGACATCAGAGAGAGCCTAATGACATTGTCATTAGTTTTTGTTGTGCTACTGCATGTGGATTTTAATTCATTAGCATATTCTTCCAGTTATTAAATGCATGTTAGTACTAATTCTTTGTTTTATTCATTGCTTTTTGAAGGGATGTTCTGGTGTTTCTGAAAGTGTCAATGTATAGGAAAATTGAAGCTATAAGATAAGATGGCATAATTGTATGTGTCTACTACGAGCTTGTCAATTGTAGATCCAATGATGATATTTTTTCCATTTATTTGTTTCTTTATGGACCACAAAATTGTCATCCTCAACCACATTTGTGATTATTGAATGTATTGCAATCTTTTCTTGAAACAAGAATTCATTACAAGATGTAAAAATGTTCCATTTCTCAATGTGTGCAGATCTTCCCTCTTGATGAGATTGAGAATATAAATGATCGATAGAGGATATATTGTGGGCTGAAGAAGTGAGCTCTTCTGCTTTCAAAATCTCCTTCTTTCTCTCTTTGCCTATTCCGATTTGCCATGCACATACTATTTTATCTTCAATTTAAAACCTTGATATTTATCATCTTCTAAAGTTATAGAAAAGACTGTCCGATAAAATTGAGGAAGAGCCGAAGAGGTTGTATGCTAGAAGTTTCACAGTTGCTCTTTATGTTTAGCTTAGCAACATATTTGTGTAATATTTTTGAAACTATTTTTGTCATTTCTTATATATTTGTCCTTTTTATCTGGTTTTTTTCCACTTCTATAGGAGTTTTAACATTGTTACTTGGATGGTTATGCGCATCAATTCCAATGTCTTTTCCAAGCTTCTTAAATTCCTGCCTTACCTAACAAATTATTACTTACACTACATCACTCACTACACATGCAATGCACGTGCCATCACTAGTGCTAATAGAAACTCAAGAATGTTGAAAAGTCTATGATTAAAAATTGCTATAGAATAATGGTTTATGGTGATTGATTGTGTGACATGACATCCAGTGAAAATTCAAATATTAAAGACGCTAAGGGCTTGTTTGATAGGCCTTTTTTTTTTTCATGGGAAATGGAATTGACACTTTTGCCATGTTTGAGAATACTTTTTTTCTTTTTTTTTCCCAAGAATTGATTTTCTACCTTTGCCACTTTTCTTGGTTTTTGGTGAATTCCAATTTTAAATTTTTTTTTTCTTGTAATAGAAACAAAATCTATCCCAAATCGTAAAAAATAATAATAATAAAATAAATTAAATATCCTTTAAATCGACAATTTTTATGTAAAACAAAGTCAAACGAACATAAAAAATTTTCATTTTTATTTATTTATTTATTATTATTATTATTTTTTTTTTTTGCAATCCAAACAAATTATATCTCCAATTGTAAGAAATTTTATCCCTTTAATTGACAATGTTCATTAAATAAAAAACATCAAAAGGTAGAAAATTTCAACAAGTGGAAAATTATACCAACCAAACACAATTAATTGACAATTCCCAATAAAACAAGTTTTAGGCAATTCAATTCACTGCAATTCGTTTTCTTTCCACACAATTCATCTTTGAATCAGACGGACCCCAATGGCATTGTCTTTGTCTCCCGTGACAGTCACCAACCGAACTCTTCATTGCAATATGATCTGTTGTTCCAAGTTTATTGTAATTTTATTAGGTTTTTGTCATATTAATGTAATTTGATGTTGATCTTGAATAGATCACCATATTTTACATTCATCCCGCCTAGGCTTATGGATCAATATGCTATTTTTTACAAGTTTTGACCGACTGATTCCGATAAATACATATGCTTGGTGAGAAGGCTCACTTTGGCTACCTCTTGATCTAGAGCATGAAGATAAGCTCGAGCTCATTCAATATTCCCCGGACAGTCGATTACGCCTTGCGAGCATGAGTTTGGTATTAAGGTCAAGATTTTATACAAAAAGCCTCGACCTTGTAAAGTCCCACTTGAAAGACACCCTTTCGATAGTAGACTCCTATTGCACATCCACTACAACGGAACACACCTACTATAGCTCGTCTCTTAAATGAAATTGGCAATGAAATTCTTAAAACCACTAGGAGCTTGCTTTCATCGTATCATCTCCAACCTAACTCAGATGAGTCCGAGTCCTTTTTTCATATTCAAGTGCACTTTCCTTTTGAGTTTATTAGCCTGTACAAATATTTTTTTTATGAGAGAGGCAATAAAATTACTCGTCACACTATTTTAGGTACATAAAAACTTGGATAATGTCATTTGTACACCTTTTTGTGTCCACCATTGTTGAGATTATCAAACTTGTCAACAAATGATTGGACCAAAAAATTGTATTATTTTTAAAATGTCAAATAATGTATTGTCACATAACAAAGTATAAAACCTGGTGCACACCGTGATGTACACCAAGCATGATTTTAAAAGCTTTAATCAAGATTTTGCTCCCCATCTCGCAGTTCACGTTGCCCCCATTACAATGTGCAATTTTTAATAGTATCACTTATCATACTATATGACTATAAAGAGTTTTGTTATGTGTACATAACAATGTACATAAATGTATCCATAATGGACAAATGACGTCCCAATAATTGTTATGGATTTTGTTGTGTGTATGCGTACATAACAATGTACATAGAAGTGTCCATAATAGACAAATTACGTCATCAATAATTGTTATGGATTTTGCTATAGTGATGACAAGAAAATCCGTCTTAAATGGGGCGAAAAAAATCCGAACCCGTCCCGCCCCGTCTAAGGTGGGGTGGGATAGGAGTGCCCCGACCCGAACCGTCCCGTTGCCATCTCACACGTAGCCAAATCCAAATATAAATATTTATAAATTGACAATTGGTGTACATTGACGTCATGCTTATCCTCTCTAGGGGAGGAAATGGTCATCCGCGTGAATTACACTACACGTCACGTCCACTCCTTTGGTCCAAGACGTCCCAGTCAACACTCTCATTTCTCTGACTCCCACCACCCCGACATATCATATATACACAATGATAACCAGAGAAACGAGCAGTGAATTAAATTAATAAGCAAGAAAAGAAAAGGAATTCATCAAATTACTTACATATTGATGGGGAATTTCACTTCTTGTTGCTCTGTCGAATCGCAAACAGCGAAAATCATTGATCTTCATGGGAATATTCGGATTATTGAGATCCCTTTAACAGCCGCAGATCTAATGCTTGAAGAACCAGGTCACGTTGTTTCACCGGCCGTTGAGATTTCGGGATCGAATTCCCGGTTTTCGGCGATGAAAGCGGATGAACAATTAATTGCCCGAAGAGTTTATATACTGATCCCTTTATGCAGGGTTCGTAGTAAGGTCACGGAATCGGAGTTGGCAGTAGTTAAGGCTGCTGCCAGTGATAAAAAGAAAACAAAACGACATAGTTCTAAGGTTTTGCCGGTAGTGACTGAAAGTTCCGGTGAGGAAATTGTTGCGCCGATTCCCAATCACCGGTTAAGACCATGGAAGCCTTCTCTGGAACCAATTTCAGAGGGAATTTGAGAAATTTTTTTCCATTATTCAGGATTGGTCAAAGAGGATTAATTCTGATTTGGCAAGTTTGTGGATATTAATTATTTTGCTCTCATAGGAAAAAAATTAATTATATAAGTCGCAATATTAAAATTAATATCATTTCTCAACTAGTGAGGTTTATAAATAGGAGAGAATCAAACAAGCATTTGCTTCCTCCTTTCAACCTTGTTGATGGTAAGATCTCATTGTGCGTCTTAGGTTAATTTTCAGAACTTTGAAAGTTGGAAATTACAACACAAACACTGATTTGCGAACTCAACATTACGGATTTTATTCTCAATCAAATAATCGTACTTTAGTTATGTCCAATCGGATAGCTATATTTTAATTTAATTTCAATTAAATTAATTCCGTCTAATTCTATCATCGAAATTGACAAAAATCAATGAAATGATAGTCAATATAGGAAGCTCTTCACTTGTCGATGAAGTTGTACAAATTTCATGTTAGCAACTAACATTCACATGTGGTGACCATTCATTGAATGTCACATAGAGATGTCAATGGGCCGAGCCGAACCGGCTTGGTCCATACTCGGACGAGCTCGGCTAGCAGCCCAACGAGCCGAGCTCGCGGCTAGCCCAAAAAAAAAAAAAAAATCGGCTCGACTCGTTTGCCACCTCTAATGTCACATAATCAATTTTCCATCAATGAAATTGGACAAAGTTTTCTTACTCGAAATGAAATTAAAGTATACTTACTCGATCTAATTGAACAAATTTGAGATATTTACCTGATTGATACTAAAGTAAAGATTATCGTGAGTAGAATTAGCTCGATAAACTACCTAATTTGCTTGAACTCTGACCTTGTTATTTGGGTCTGTATATGGTCATGGTGACAATCAAGGTTTGTAGTAAAGACCAGCAAAATATC